>PVKZ01001034.1:228869-502359 GCA_004027375.1 Macroglossus sobrinus | reverse complement strand
ACATTACACATAACTTATTTTTCATACTGCGAGAGGAACGATGCCACAGTCTGGAGAGAAGTAACCATGCCAGCCTTGCGAGGCCTTGGAATGTTGGAATTATGTTGTTATTCATGCATGAAGGTGATGCTGCCAGCTCACCCTGTCAGCGTGACATAATCTCTGTGTTGTTTTTCTGTGCAATCAATAACATTTTCCCCTGATCATGAGCTCATTGTAGATATTTTGGAAAACAAAAGGATGAATGAAAGAAAAGAATAATTTACTCATGATTCTACCACTCAGAGGTGACCGTTTTGATGTTTTAGCCTTTGTGTGTATATCCTCACAGACATCCATTGTGTTTTGTTTTCATGTGTATATACAACATGGGATTATATGCTTTATTTAGTGCCATTTTAAGTTTAATATAGCATGTTTATATTCCCATCTCGTGAAATAATCTCCAAAAACTCTAAAATCTATCATGGCTCCAAATTTACTAAAGTAATCCCCAGTTTTTAGGAATAGAAGCTATTATTATTTCTTCTTTTTAAAATAACATCACAATGAGCACCTTGAATATTTTTTGGCATAGCTCTGATTGTTTCCTCGGGATAAATCCCTAGACCTGTAATTACTGGGGTAATGTGCCTGCGGAATTTTCCTATTGTCGACACAGAGTGCCTTGGCCCCATCACAGTGGTGAGAATTTTTGATGCAATGACTGAAGGGGACAGAGGTACCTACAGTAAATTCGCCAGTTAAGAACCGTGTAGCAAACACCTGCTATATGCAAGATACTCTGCTTGTTGGAGTAGAAGCTTCGTTGTGATAATAATGATATAGAAATGATTCCTGCCACTAGGCAGTAAACAAATGCCAACTAACGTCACAGACAGTATGCTCTGAAGAAGATCAGAAGAGAAAGAGACAGCTTCCAGGAGCGGCAATCAAGGGGGCAGTTATGGGTGTTTGCGGCTTGTTCCTCACCTGTGCCTGTGAATAAGTGAGTACGGTTAATCTGGACTGAGCAGGGTGTGATGCCAGCGCCATCAGCCCCTCAGGATTTAGGGGCTGGGTCACACCACCAGGGAAGCCACCAAGATCATCAGAGGCGATATCTGAGAGTGAGGGGATTTAGATTGGATAGTGGAGGCGGAGAGGGTGACTGGGGTTGTAGTTTATACCACTAAGCTTCCTCTTCTGTGTCCCCACAGAGAAGAAAGTCTCATGTGACCTATGAATATGCTGCTCCCTGAGCCTGGGTCTCCAGAGAACCGCAGAGGGGTGTGCTGCGGCAGCCAGGGAGACGCATGACTGGGGTGCTTTGTAGCTCTGCACTTCTGGGTTCTGTAGGGTTAGAGGCCCTGATTCCCCAAAGTGGGTGCTCTCTTTCCAGGTGACACAGAAAGGGGAGGTTCCATTGGGTGACAAGTCATCACTGTTGCCTGGCACTTGGAGCTCCTTGTGTCTGGGGGTTAGAAGCTTAGAAGAGTCCCCATCATGGCAGGGTAACCGACTTTGATTTGTAAGGAAGCAGGGCTGCTGTTACAAAGAAGGGCTAAGGAGGAACACATGTGGGACTCAGGTCATCAGTTGGGTAACTCTAGACCCTCCTTTGTTTGCAGATGCCTCCTAGAAATGTATTTTCTAAAGGCCCTTCCTATGAGTCTGTGGGCAGATAGGGTTGAAAATTGCTGAGTGAATCTCTTCTCATTCTGTTTTCTTTCTCAAATGACTCTCATTGTATGTATAGGAGATACCTAACGATTCTATCATTCATAAACAGGAGAGGTTCAAGATACACCTTCAATGATGAAAACTCAGGTGCTTTATTTAATCTGGAGAATAACAGAGAACACATAAAAACATGATAAATAAAAATACAGGAAAAAGCCAGGTAGTTTTTCATCATTCTATACCCACGGACTAGCATTTTATTCTTCTCATACTTGCATTTAAAAAAAAAATAGCTTTTATTTTCTTTGTTAACATAGATGTATGTCAACTGATTTTTTTCTTCTGAAAATTATGTTTAATTTTTTTTAGACATAAACTGTCTCTACTAGGATTTTAAAAAAAGCTCTAATGAGATTGTTTCTTTCCTCTGTAGAGATTTCTATATGTTATATAAACAGTCATTTCTTATGAAGGTTTCATATTTTGTTTTTCTCTTTCCAGGAGAAGGCTAGTGTCACCTACTTATTCCTTTCTTCTTCCCTTCAACTTTATTCTCACACTGGGTCCTTAGCTCATGGAGTAAGATCTATGTAGTGAAGAAATTCAAATAGATAGATGCCTCTTAAACTATCTCTCAATCCCCAGAGAAGACAGTTCATAAAAATCTATATTGTATCAAAGGGGTCTGGAGAGATCAGTGTTACCTCTAAGAATATAAAGGAAGCTGTATTGGTTGCCCCCATCATTTCTCCATTTAATTCACCAAAATAGCTCCCATAGAAAGTTGATGGATTCTGGAAGCTGGCTGTGGACCACAGCAAGCAAGATAAGCTATCTTTGCTAGAATAGATTAATATGACTTCAGGTATATGATATGTGGCCATTGATCTGGCAAACACATCCTTTTGGAATCCAATTGGAAAAGAAGATCGGAACAATTTTTATTCACGCAAAAGAGACAAGAATACATATTTGTAGTTTTGTTCCAGGGTGATGTCACCCTTTTTGCTCTCTGTCATAATACAGTTGGAAGAAAGCTGCCCTGCCTTAAGGTCTGCGATGGGCTGAATAACACCCCTCTTTCCACTGATGCTCATGTTTTGCAGGTGTGATTAACTTAAAGATTTGAGATGGGGGGTTTATTCTAAATTATCTGGGCGGGGCCATGTAATCACAAGAGAAGGAGAGAGAGAGAGAGAGAGAGAGAGAGAGAGAGAGAGAGAGAGAGAGAGAAAGAGAGATAGACAGAGAGAAAGAAGGAGAGAAATTTGAAAATACTACTCTGATGGCTCTAAAGGGAGTTTGGGGCTATGAGTCAAGAAACGCAGTAAAACTGAAAAAGGCAAGGGAATGGATTCTCCCCTAGAGCCTCCAGAAGCAACATAGCCCTGACGACTACTTGATTTTAGGATATCTGACCTCTAGAACTGTAAGATAATACATCTGTGTAGTTTTAAGGCACTAATTTTGTGGTAATTTGTTATGAAAATAATAGGATACTAATAAAACTTTCCCAGAGAATACCAGAGTGATGGCAGGAGATAGGGTGGTTTCAGGGGTTGGTGAATTCAGCAACTATGACATATTCATAGTCCTAAATTCTTTATAAAATTTCCCTTTGACATCCTTGGGGTGGTTTTTGCATTTGCTTTCAGGTTAATCTCCTCATGGCGACAGGGTTGCTGTTTTGGTTCCAAGAATCGCATCTCACACCTCATTATTCAGTCAAGAAGAGAGAATAATCTTTGTGATTATTTTCTTTTTTAGGAGTAACGAACACCTTCTCATAACTGCAGAAGACTTTTTGACCTGTATGTCCACCATTCTTTGTATTGACCTTGAGGCCAAGATAGCCAAAAGAAACATTGCAAAGAGTGGATATTGAGATATGATGTTGACCAGGTAAGTGACCTTTGAATATCTGAATGTTCTTATCGTGTTTGATAAGAATGAGAGTTGACATTCAGGACAGTCTGCCCCTACTGAAGTGTTTGTTGAGAAGATGTGTGTTTATAAAATATTTGGAGACACAGTTAATAAAGCATCTTGCATAGAGTATTTTAGGATTCCAAACAAAACTTAATTCAGCCCAAGTGCTTCTCTTATCAGTGAGTAGCTGTGAAAATGGCCATTCACCAAAAGGCTTGTCATCTTCCTTGGAAAGCTCTGAAAGCAGACTGCCTTCTAAAAAAAACCAAAATGTACTTATTTGCTTACAACAAATACTTTCTCAAAGTGACTTTTGCTCTATAAATAGATTTCATTAACCTATTCCGTTTATTATCCTATTCAGTTAATTATACTCCTTTTTGTCCTGAGATCCTGCTGAGCAGGAGAATGATGTCACGGTCCACTGGCACAAGGTGGTCTGTGTAGAAATTTGCCTAGAAAGCTTCACAAGAAAGGCTGCAACTTCATCAGCATTCCCACCGTAGCTCAGTGGCTCTGGAACTGACTGTCCCCTGTGGGGGAGGTCCCTTGTCGTCCTTCTATTGCAACTGATAAGAAATGGCTCGGAGTTCACTGAAACCTTTTGAAATTCCTCCAGTCTTCAAACAAGAAATGAACTCTTTTAGAAGGTAGATTTCCAACATAATATTTCTTATGAGAAAGAACTTTGGGGCCATGCTCAGTCTTACTTAATATATAAATTCTCGGTAGCCACCAAACAGTGACAGGAGAGCTGAGCTCATCAAGGATTGATGTGTGGCATCATGGAGAGGGCACTAGACCGTGAGTCAGGAGACATGGTTTCTAGGCTTGTCCTTCCGGTGCAGGGCTGGGAGTGAGAATGAATCTCTGCTTAACTTTTCCTTGTAGGCAAAGACCATATTATGCTACTTCTATTTCTACTACTATTACTATTACTACTATTTCTTGAGTGCTTCCTGGGTGCTAGGTATTCTAGTAGATGTTTTACTAGCTCATGAAATCTCTACATGCCAGAGAATGTTAGTATATCTCCATTTTACAGACTGAGGCTCAAAGAGGCCCCGTGACCTTGCCTAAGCTCATATGAGCCTGCAGAAGTTAGGGCCCAGGGCTGTCTGATTTCAGGCCTGTGCACATTCTTCCTCAAGATCTATGACAAGCAGCGTTGGTCTTAGCAAACCCTCACCTTTACAACAGTGATTCCCAACCTTGCTTGTACATTGGAATCACTGAGAGTGTACTTTAAAGAGTATGAAGGCTGAGATCCATCCCCAGGGCGATACTATAATTTGTCCAGGGTGTAGCCTGGGCAGAAGGATTTTGAATGCTCCCCAGAGTATTGTATTTTGCAATCAGATCAAGAAACACTGCTTTACATGAAGTTTCAGGGGTCGGGGAGAGACAGCTGGGAGACTGCTCCAGTCCCTGGAGGGCAGGCTTTTTCTTGGAAAGGCCTCTTGAAGACATCCTTTATATTTTAGATTCTTGGGCTGGGACTGAGCTTGAATGCAGCTCTAGAAATGTAAAGCATTTGAGAAGGGAAATGAGTAAATGTTTAGGAGGAACACTTGAATGAGTTGGTGTAGGACAGAGCTGATGCTGCGGGTGTTTCTTTTTTAAGAGACGAGGGAGTGTCTGTGTGTGATGAAGGGCAGGTTTCCACCCAGCCAACCCAGACAAATCCATGACCAAAAGGCAATGGCAGAAATGAAAGAGACCACAGTTTGGTGGCAATATAGAATCACCCATGCAGTAGATGAGATGATATAGTAAGGAAGAGACTAATTGGCTTATTCCTTGGACACCCATTTAACTGTCACATGTGACCATGGCCATTTAGCAAATTGCTTTTTCTGGTGCACTAAATGGCACAGCGCCTGAGCCGAAGAGTTATTGACTTCTAAGCTGTTCATTCATTCTTACTGTCTTCAACGCTGAATGTGTTTCTTGTATTAAAGAATGGGGTTTGTGGGACAAAATAGAATTTCAAAATCAAGAATCTTCTGGGTGTTTCATTGAGGGAAGTTGTCTCCTACTTAGACAGTCTTGCTTGCACCCCTATCTTTCCATCAGAAGTAAGTTTCTAGTTTGAAGGAACCCTGTGTGAATGAAAAATTCTCACGTTAAGGGGGAAAGGAAAGAGAAAGGATTAAGCTTGGGACTTATTGTGTAGAAGTAGGAACAATTTTCATGAGTAAAATTATGACTAATAATTTTGCTCCCTAAAAAAGAGGGGTGCTGTATTTCTTAACAAATGTGGGTATATGTATGGCCTTCAAAAATGATATTGAGCAGATGGCAGAATAAATTTTTTTAAATCATTGTTAGAAATAGGCTTTTAATTTCTCCTCAGGTTCGGACTTCTCAAGTTTAAGAATTTTGAGATGACTGCAGGAGGAGAAATTCTAGTAAAAGAAAAAAGAAAAATGAGAGTTATTTCTTGAATGTACACCTGAGTGCCACAGAGAATTATCTTTTAATAAAACCTGGACGAGAATGAGTTTAATCTCTCTCTGAGTTCAGGGTGAATTGTGTTTCAAGTTCAACTATTCAAAGGACTTTTAATAATGTCAGACTATTAAGTATGTATGTATGAGATTGGAAAAATTCAGTCTTTCTTTTCTCACATTTTAGAAAACTAATGTGAATGCATTAGTGTAGTCATGAAATATTTTGACTATTTTGTGGCACTAATAATAAAGGCGGAAATCAAAAGAGAATTAAAGGTGTACCAGGTCTTTTATTCCTGTGTAAGAAAGAAGATCCTCTGATTACATGCTTTTTCAAACATGGTTTGAATAAAAGGCTATTTCCCTGCATCAATATTTAAAAATTAAGTGTTGCTTCAGGCAACAGAACTCGGTCTCTTAAGAAAGGAATATGAATAGACATTTTTTGGGGGGCTATGTTTAGTCTTATTTACTATATAAATTCTCTGTAGCCACCTAACAGCAACAGTCAAGGGTAGAAGTTCATCAAGGGTAGAAGTGTGCTATCACTTATGGACCATAAGTCAGCAGACATGTACAATAACCACATACTCCTCTCCCAGATTGTTTTGTCTGTTTCATCGCTTCTTTACAAGTTCAAGTTCTGTGGATTCTCTTTCTCACCCCTCCACACCATAATCAGTAAATGCTACTGTATTTTGCTTGTTATTTTTGTGGCAAAACTATCAAGGTCAATGATTGCACCTGCCAATCTTCAAA
This sequence comes from Macroglossus sobrinus, assembly GCA_004027375.1. Taxonomy (NCBI): domain Eukaryota; kingdom Metazoa; phylum Chordata; class Mammalia; order Chiroptera; family Pteropodidae; genus Macroglossus; species Macroglossus sobrinus. The sequence continues at coordinate 495,556 of PVKZ01001034.1, read as the reverse complement.
AAGGGTCCTAAGATGTATTTTCTAGAGGATAAATAGAATTTGAACCAAGGGATAAAATGAACGTTGTAAAGTTTCACATTTGTTTTTGTTCACAGCTGTCTTTTTGGTTAAGTTTATTCTAGGTTCTCAGCTTCGGGAGTCAAAGCAGCTCAAGGCAATGGGAGCAGACAGAATTGTGAGGCTAGAAAAATGGCCAGGGCTTGCCATGTGGTTCTGGACACATCATTTAAGTCTTCCTTTGTTTCTATATGTTCATTGCTAAAGAGAATTTGCAGAAGACTGTGTTTATGAAAGCAAATAGCTCTGGCAGACATCAGCGTACTTGGGTAATAGAGCGATGTAGTTGTTAACCTTTGACTTTCATCACCCACAGAGTTATTAATTTGTGACCTTATCGCTAGCATTGATGACCATTAAGAATTCATCAGGGGGTGCTTTCCTCTTCCTATTTTTTCCTTTTCTCCTTTACAGGTAAAGCACATGACTCTGAATGCTAGGCAGGTGTCTTGCTGTCCATCTATTTTTATCCGATGACCAATCAATTTAACCAAGAGAAAATCAAAAGCTAGAAAGATAAATAAAAGCTAGAACTCTCACATATAATTTTTTTTTTTTTTATCAATTTAACACCTTGATTTGAAAGTAGGCATACGTTGGGAGTCTATGGCTTGAATGGAACAAAATAATAATGTCTTGTATTTGTTAGCGCTTTATGCAACATATCCACACACATGAAATCATTAGATTCTGAGGTACCCTGGACATTGAGAATGTAGAGATCATCTTCTCTTAATTGAGAAAGCCTCAAATTATAAACATTTTAAATTTAATGACTGGCTTAGTGCAGCAAATTCAGAAGGCAGCACAGAACTCTTATATGAATGTTACACTCATGTCACTGTTAATTCAGTTCAGATTACAGAACATGTATGAAACGCCAGTCACATAGTAGTCAGTGAGCTTGGTCTTGGGGGGTAATTTGCCATTTTAACCTTGCCAGTTATGACATTGTAATTTGGGTTGCTGTCATTTATTGCTTTTTTTTTTTCCTGCTTAGGAAATGTTTCTTTTAATTGATGTTAATGCAAAATTCTCCATTTTGTAAATATGCAGAGAATATAATTGTGCATAAACTGAAAATGCCAGTAATCTCACAGGTTAATCATCTACTGGATGTGCGTCTTTATTTCCAGATGAATGTGTCTTTAAATCTCATTTGTATCTTTTCCCTCTGGTTGTAACCTTGCCCTATTGTACATCTGTTATAATGTTGAGAATATTTTAATCTTAAATGAATATTATAAATAAATGAAGCGTTTGACCCATGATGTGGCATTCATTGATTCATCCATTTTTTTTTAGAAGTCTGCCAGTGGCCATTAAAATTCTTAGAAACGGATCGAATTATTCCTCCTCTTTCCTTGTTTCAACTGCTTCCACTTCAACTTGGTGGCAGATTTGGGAAGCCCTGGGCTATATTTCTTAGTATTTATAACAGCAGATCATAAGCATAACTGTATAGCAGAAATCATCCTTGAAAGGCTTGTTTCAAACGTGAACTTCTGGTCTTCTCCCTGCCTGTCTCCCAAGCTCTCCAGCCAATTCAGTGAGTCCAGAAATCTGCATTTTAACACTCTGAAAATTTTATTAAATTTCTTTTAAAAGGATATTGGTGTTAGAACATGACCACCATAAACCAAGAATGGGAGATGGTCTCTTGACTAGAAGTTCAAGAATTGAGGGAGTGCTGAGATTTCCAACCTCTAAGTCATGATCCTGAATCGTTTTTGCTCTCTCCTTTCAATCAGATTTAATGTCTGCCATTGGCCAGCCCACGGTTGCACTGAGCCCACGACATGCACAGTGAGTTGGCTGTCTCTGAGCTCACATGCCAGTGACACAGGATATGAAAAGACCAAATGAGCTAGTGTCAGTGTAATGTCGACACACAATTAATTGTAAGGCTAATCACTATAGCTTCCATATCACTAACAAAAAATAGAACTTTCCCCTTAGATTTGTTATAGTTTGACCTGGAAAGTGACACTTATAACACTGTTTTCCGATGGCATGACACTGATACTGTACACTTAACACACAATTTAATTTATTCACATTTAATTGCTCACACGCTGCATAGAGAGACTACAAAAGCTCTGTACAAACGGTGACATTAATAGTCAACAACAACATAAAGTAATTGCTTCCATTTCTTGGCTTCTTGGCCAGGTCCATAGACAAGTCCACCGACACGATGCTGAAACCTTTGTGTGTCTCACTGGGCATCTTGCCAGAGCTTTTTGGAGGGGATGATACTGACCCAGCAAGGCATTGGTGTTTCCATCTCTTGGGAATGAAGTCTTTCTTGAATTTCGCTGCCCCACACATCCTATTCTGCAATGGTACTTAGCTGGCTTGTGGTCTGACTTGGTGAGTATTTCAAAGAACTTGGATTTTGGGGATATGAAGATGTGTCCATGGGTAATAGGAAACTGACTGTCTTTATCTTGTCCCTAAAGAAAGCAGAATAAGGGGAAGATAAATAAGTCTTTTTAGTGAGCTTTTAAAATATGGAACACTTTTTTTCCAAGCCACCTAATACTGGCTAAAGTCTTAAAACTTCATTTTAAATATATCATAATATTTTCTTTTTGTTTATTTGCTCAACAATCATCAAGACTATATGTGTTTGAATTGGCCTTTTAACTAAGCCCATGGAAGGATGTTGATAAAACTGAAATTCACAACTTTGAGGGAGGGCCTGTATGCACGAGGATTGTAAGGGCGTGATGTTTAAAGTGGAAGAACATCATGCTGCCTCAGGCAGCGTCTTTTCACATCCAAGCCCTTCAGTTGAAATGAAGCAGAAATGTGAGGCAATTATTTCATAATCCAGGTCAATTTGTAGTTATGGACTTTGAAGTAAATGAATATCTATCATGTATGAACCATAAAGGGAGAGAGCAGCGACAGCACTGACCCAGTGTTATCTGAGCGATTCTATCTTTTCGTTTTGTCCACATCTTCTTTTCCTTCTGTGTTACATAGAATTTTGACATGAACCAGGATAAACTGCTCCCAGGAATAAGCCTAAAAAGTAGTGTTTAAAATTATTGCCTTTTCTCCAATTTTTCTCTGTCTTTCTGTCTGTCTCTGTCTCCGTCTCTCTCTCCATCTCTCTCTCTCTCTGTATTTCTCTTTCTCGGTCTCTCCCTGTCTCTCTCTGTCTGTCTGTCTGTCTCTCTCTCATTAAATAAGGCCATAATTTCAGTGAATGACATTTAGTGGCCTGTGTTAAGGGAGACACAGCTGCTCCCTTCCTTGAGAGAAAGGCCAGTGGTTCCAGATATTGGGATCAATAAAATAATAGGCACTCACTTCACTATCTCATTTGTTCTTCACAAAAACAATAAGGTAAGTGTTATTACGATTCCCTTTTCATAGAAGAGCAAACTGGCATAGGACAGACAAATAACTTTTCCAGGGCCATTTTGTTGATACATGATGGAGTTGGGATTTTAGCCCTGTGGTTCTACAGGCTGCCTTTGTTATAAGTAAGAAGAGTATATATTTATGTTAATTTTTCTGGTTTCTCCTGTCAGTAAAATGAATAAAATAGCATTTGTCATTTTAATTGTCTGTGTGGACACTTTCCTTTAATCTTTTCAACAGTCTGAGATGATTTTTTTCTTAAATGTAGAAAGATTGGATTTCTATGTCAAAATTTAGAAAAAATTACAATCCTATCTCTAGTTTCTAGAGAGTATTGGTTCTTAGAAATATTAATATTGGCATTATTCTGTACAATACTTTCTTGGTATAATAGTGAAAAGTTCACAAGCAAATTAGTCTGATGTCTGATTCAAAAGCCAGTTCAGAGAAATTGGTCTACATAAATCTTTATAAAATTCTTTGAAAGCTACTAGAAAGTAAATAAATTTATCAAAACAAAATCAGAGGAATAATGTAATGATATGTTACTTTACTAGTTAATCCTTAAGAAAGTAAAAGACAAAATAAAAAAGGACTAAAAAAATACATGCTTAAATCCTACTCAACAGTTCTCTGTATCTTCTGCATTTTATGCCAACTCAGCTGTTGAGTTTTAGCCATTACTGCCTTTCTTGTTTTAACACAATCCTAAAATTGGCTCAATTTTTCAAATTAAAGTAGACTCAAATTAGAAATGAATCGTGTTCTAATAGTTTATTTGTTGGCAGATTGGCAGTTAGAAAATGTTTTGCTTCAGAAAAATAATACATTATAAACATTGGGTAGGTTCCCAAACTATCATAGAAAATAATATAAATCGAAATGAGAAAATTGATACTACTATATTTCCTATTAGCATTGTAGGACTGTGAGAATGTAATGATTTAAGTGCTAAAAATAAAACATTATAAAACATGCACTGTGCAATTTCAAACTGTGTGGACACATAAGCCTGGAAAGACAGCCATTAAAATCTGAATGATGGTTTTGTTCATGTAGTGGGAATATGGAAGGTTTTCCTTTTTATATCTTTTGCTTTGAATATTGCATTTCTATTTTGTAATTTGTAATTATTTGTACAATGAACATTTTTTATATAACTATAACTATATATGTGTGCCACAAAAAGCCCATTAAGTTATCTTCCTTCATAAGAACAGTTCTCAGAAGTCAGTTCTGTGTCCAGCCCTTAAGGGATCTGTGTCTTCTCCCTGAGATACTTTATTGTAGGGGTCAGATGGCTGTGTGTCTTTGTCACTGAATGAAAATTTCAAACATGATGTTTTGTTTTTGCTAACTCTTGTCTAGCTTAGAATATGATCACTGATGCTTGGTGAGTAAGTAAAGACTAAATGTTTTTCATTTGTTAGAGGCATCTTTTAGAGAGTGCCATTTGACTTCAAATAAATTTGTTTGTTTTGATTCTTGAAATAGACATAAGTAGGTTAGAAATTATTTTGGCCCAGTAGCCTATATGTTTTTCCTCCACCAAATAAGAGTTTGCTCATTCAGGAGAATGTCTCAGTAGCCATCACGGCATAGATCTGTAAATTAGTTAGAGGCTGAGTGCACATTACCTGCAGCCAAAAACATGCTCAGGAAAGCCTGTTTGGCCGGAACTATTGCTTGTAAAAGAATTGTCTGCAAATATTTTTTCTTCACTGTCTTGCTTTTTGATTGAAGAACATACCAGTGATTTAACTGTTCCTTGAGCTTCTGGAATTCCACTGTTTGGTTGTCTTTTTTCTGCTTTCCAGGGATCGTTTGCAGCAAATGAATGAATTGATGAGGAAACGGAATAGCGTCTAACAATCATGGGATTGCCTATACGGGAGACACAAAATTCGAGTTTAAAAATTCTACTTTTAATGATGTTCACAAATGAAAAATTATGTTGATACTAGTTTAGTTAGTTGAAACTAACTAAACAAAACTATTTTCATTCTTTTTTCACAAAAGACCTTGATTCACTGATGTATTGACAAATAATCGAGTTCCAACCACATGCCAGGCATTTTATTAAGAGATAATGCAGTAGTGAATGACAGATAGCAAGCTCTTGCCTGCACACAGAGCTTACCTTCTTTTGTAGCAGACAATATATGTTAAAATTCGGGTAGCGATAGATTCTAGGAAGACAAATAAGGCTGGTGAGAGCAAGGGGACAGAGGTAGGGGAAGGAGCAGATTCGAACAGATACTTTGAGATAAAGAGAGGTAGAAAACAAAACTTTAAAGTGGGAAGAACATGGACTTCTAGAGATGCTAGTTCTGGATGGCTTCTCACTGCTGCTTCCAGAAGAACCTGCCCATCTGCCGTCTCTCATAGTCTGAATGGCCACAAGTGATTGAACTGGCTGTTGCTAATGGGCCTATAATTGTGTGTCTTGGTTTTAGCTGGGACAGTCATTATAAGGAAGCCTGTTGAACGAGAGTAAAAAGCAAAATAGACACGTGGAAAGAAGCAAAGATGCCTCATGTGGGAAGCCGGTGTGCTGCTGAGAGAGACAAGGAGATTAGTGGCCTTAGCTTCTGAGGGCTTCCCATTCAATTTTTGTCCATAAGTGTCTTTCAATCAACTCTTTTCTCGAGGTAAATCAAATTTTTGCTCCTTGTTATTAAAGCACCTTGATCAAAAGAGCTTTATTTCAAGGAGTCTTGGCTTATTTGAATCTCAGCTCTGACCCTGCTCTGACTCACCTGGAGCCTGTCATTTAACCTCTACAAAGACATATAGTTATTCCCCTGGGGCTAATGACACTGACCTCATGGGTTGGTTTGCATTTTCTGGAGGACTTAATCAATGTTTGTTAAATCTTTATTCTTTCTTGTCACAGTTTTGCCATTACCAAGCATGGAAGTGTAAGAAAGCCTTGCCTTCTGTTTAGGTTTTGAGATATCAGAAGCACAATTATTTCTTATTTATATTTGATGCCCACATTTGCAGAACAGAGTCAAAAAATTTTTATGGTTATAGCAAAAAGTAGAGGCTGCCCTGGCTTTTCATAGTTTGGAAGAGCAGAAAATCAAATTTTAGGAGAGAGGCTGGGGAGAGTTTAAGTTCAAATCCGTCTGAAGAGATTAACTGCAAATACTATTCATAAATTATCTTGAAATATATTTTTTGGCCACATATAGCTTCAATAATTATCTAAAAACAAGTTTATGACTATTGACAAACATAAAAGTTTTTATTGAAAAAGATTATAAAATTATCTCTTTATTTCAAATGGTAAAAAAAAAAAATGCAACAGAGTCAATTACGCTGATGACATAGCAAAGTTAAGTTTATTCCTATTGGGATCTATGTTCCAGCTTGACTGGTTAGCAACTAGGCTCTTTGTTCATCTCCCCGGGGTCACAGAATTGTCTGTATCTGTTTGTTTCTTATCAATAACGGGGAAAGGATATTTAACATAGCATCATGAAGTCATTAGCACAATTTCAAAGTTTGCTGCCAAATGCAATTTATTTGCACCAAAGGGTATGAGTAGATTGAACACAATTGGAGGTCTAGCAATGCTGTGGCTTCCCTGTAATGAGTGTTTTTTTTTTCTTTTTTAAATCTTCCTTGTAGCAAATTACCTCTTTCCTAATCGACCTAAAGTGAAGATGCATAGAGTAGGAGGGATGAGAGCAACATCCTTGAAAGTGCTGGTTGGATTTCAGATCCACCAAATGCTTACACACGATTACAGGTGTTTCCATGAGAATTTATCCAACAAAGAGCCATTCCTAGCAGGTGCTCTGTATTCTCATTTTGACAGATGTATATAGTCATCATACAGCTGTGTCTCTGGGCTATAGCATAGCTCTGCGTCCTCTGCTGAATGAGGGGAAAGATAGCAGGTTTTATTGCTCCTCAAATCTCATTTCTACACATATCCCAGAAACAAGAGAAGAGCTTTTCAGTTCCAAGTGATTCCAGGTTTTCTTTAATTGTTCTCTTTCCTAAAGTGAGACTCACGCTTCTGATTTCACATTGTTCCTCCTCAAAAAAAAATAGGTTTATATTATTCTATTTTCAAAAGAGAATTGAACAAGTTGCTTAATCTCTCAGGATCTTATATCCTCCACTGTAAAATAAGGTGATGATCTCTAAAGTTCTTTTCTGTATCATATCTCTATGATTCAGTTGCAAGTATGACTTTTGATTGATATTGCACATCTTATTAAAACTGCTAATAACTTATACTCATGTCAAATAATATTTTTTATCATAAAATAATATTTATCTTTAGTGTCTAATGATAATAATACAACTACTAACAAGTAACTCATGTTGAGTCTTACTCATGCTATCTCATTTAATCCTCTCAACAGCCCTATCAGATAGATGGATTCTATCACTACCTGCATTTTAGAGATGAGGAGAGGGATCATAAAATCATGTAGCAGTCACAGAATCACAGAATTTTACAGCTGGAATAGGCTTTGAAAGGTGTCTGATTTAATCTATTCATTTTCACATGAGGATGCTAAGATCAGACATTTTTATGTGACCTACCTAGCATTGACCAACTATTACAAAACTGGGACTACAAACCACGCTCAGGTCAATCATATAAAGCACAGGTAAATATCATTTAAAGTAACTCAACCAAACTTCCAAACACAAATTCCACGGATATGGAAGTTGCCATCCATATGCTAAAGAAGTGTAATATCAATTGTGTGTTTAGCTCTTATTACTATTCTACCCTTCTCTGAGTTTGCTGGCATCCTCTTTGTTCTTTGAACAGTAAAATACTTGTTTTAGAATAGCACAGATACTATAAGACCCAACTTACTTTCTCATTAAGATAAACATCATCGAAAATAGATTCGAAGGAGTGTTGTTTGCCTTTGGAGTAAGGCAGTGGTTTTCAACTGGAGGACATTTGGTCCTCCAGGTGACATTGGGAATGTCTGAAGACATTTTTGATGGTCATGACTGGAGGGGGAGAGGCAGGTACTTTGGGCATCTAGGGTTTGGAAGCCAGGAAATCTGCTAAACATCCTGCAATGTCCAAGACAGACCACTGCCATATAGAATTATTCAGTCTGAAACATTGAGAGTGCAGAGGTTAAGGAACCCTGGAATAAGAATATATTACAAATGTCCATTTTTTTTTTTCACCAGGAGTTCAGATCTTGTTTCAGGTTATGTTTTCAGTTTCATTAAATTACCAGCAGAAAGAACTACTCAGATCAAGAGTTGTACTTGACAAAAAGGGAAAAGACCCTGATTTGAATCTGTTCCCAGCTTTGAAATAATAGTCCCATCCTAGAGAGAGTCCTGTGTAACAGAGAAAAGCAGCTGGTAAATACAACATGTTTCACTGCCAAGTTATTCAGAACCTCTAAATGGCACTGCCTGAAGCCTTTGGCAGATGATATTAAGAGCTTTGAGTATTTAATTATGTACATCAATTTTACTTGAATATGCCATGTGTAGGCAAGCGCTGACAATTTGAATGTAGGATGCACTTTTCTGCTCTGCTAATTTCTGACTTCATGTAGTCTTCACAGTCAAAATTATTTCCAATCAAAGCTGAGACATTTAATTTATAGAATACATTAGACATTGACCCTGTATTTTAAAGTCTTTAACTTGTAGAGTAGTTTGAATTATATACAATGTAAATTTGTATAGGACAGTGAAGTTCTTCGTAAAACATGAATAAGCAGCAAGATCTGCCGTTTGTTCTGTCTTTGCCAGGTGCTCTACTTAGCGCTCGGTCTATTATGGCAGTTAATCCTCACAACTCCCTGTGAAAGGTACTATAAAATTTCTAAATGAAGAAAACAAAGGTTAAAAATGAATCAAGTTGCTAATGAGTAACCAATCACTGGAAACTATATTTGTTTGACTATGCTATCCATACGCTTAACTATTGTGCTATATCTTTCCAGCTTAATGAATGAGCATGCCATTTAGCATAAATCCAATCAGCGTTCTATTATGTAGCATTTAAATGTTTGAAGTCAAGAAGAAAAAGGCGTTGTTTTTTAATGTGACTGACTTCCGTAAATCTGCCATTCTTATCTTTCCAGAAATATCTGGAAATAGTTTTAACATTGTCAAAATGTGTTGCTTAAGGATGCTAAGAAAAATTTTACCCTTGAATTCAAAACTAATCTACCAAATAGAAATAGGATGGAACTCACCACTGTTAACACCAAATTAGTTATGTGAGAAGCACATACCTACTATTTAGAAGACATTTGCAAGGACGGATACAGCCCAGAAAAGCGGTGGACTTTCTTTACCTTGGTGTTCCTGCATGGCTGGTGCAGAATCAGTGGGAAAACTACCATGAAGTGTTGCTAGAGACTGCCCACGTGCTTTTTCGTGGTTACCAAGTTCTGTGACTTCCCCTTCCCTTTCATCGCCTGACTGTCCCCCAGAGCAAGGAGTTCTCTGACTACTTGAAGTCAGCTTCATCCGGAGGGCTTGATTCTCTTTCTCCAGCTTGTTGATCGCTGCCTGCATCTCCCGGATAACTCTCGTGAGCTGGACATTAGCTTCCATTGCTCCTCCTCTGGTCGTTCTGGTTTGCTCCTCTGGGGAGACAGGCCAGCTTTTAAGCCAAATGCATAATCTACTCATTGGGATTGGTTGATCCCACCCTTAAACCTGCCTGAACAATAGATGCTATTCTTCTCTGCGCCATCTTTCAGCACCTGGGGAGTTAGGCTGTCAAGGGAGGTAAAGGGTTTCCATGACTTATTAATTCTGGGTTTTGTTTTTCAGAACAGAGCTTTTCTTTGTATTTTGCATTTCATATCAATCCACAGTTTTAGGATATTGCTTTGTGTTTGAAGAGAAGAGAACACTCCAAAAATATCCAGTGAGGAAGAGAGTTTCTTGTTTCTGTCATGAACTTGTCACCCTACCAACCACTTGGTTTTTTTCCTCTGTTGCTACTTCTGGGATCAAATGTTTCATAGAATCACCAACTGTCACAAGTACACCAAACTGGCATATAAGCATTATGCCTCATCTGCTCTGTAAACTATGTCATAATTCTATACTACTTGGGTCAATCATTAATTTTAACACCTGTAGATTAAGGGTAGCAGTAATCATAGGTGGTCTTAACAATCCCAGTGAGATTATTTAAATAAGATGTTGAAAATTGTTCCTAAATCCTTCAAGATAAGGTCAAGGACTTCTCAGTAGGTTTCTATCTTGTAGGCATTTTTGCTGTTAATTGCTTTTAGAGTGTTTGCTTGGGCAGAGGCTGCCCAGGATATTTTAGGAATGTAAGAAGATACAGGTTGTACATTAATCTTGAATGAGAAAGACATACAACAGTTAACAGCTTTCATCCCCTATTTCCTGAAGTGGTTGCTTTGTTGGGAATGAGAAGTACAAATTTTAAATAGTATATGCTCTGATAGCAGTATCTGTTTGGAAATTCAATTAATGTTTAAATACACATGTTCTTCTGCAGTAGGATAAAAATTATTAGAAAAATTTTATGGTGATAGTTTTCCTTGCACATTACCTTCTTTTTTTTCTGTACATATTGATGTTTTTGTGTGTCCTGATAAACATTTGTTGATCAATCCAAGGCTGCAGGTGGAAAAAATGACTGGAGAAATAATCACTTCTTTTTTAGTCATGTGAATTTGTTTTATAGATTTAATAATACGATGTGTGTACTGAAAAGTTAGTCTAAAAATAATGAAGCTTCTTTGATATACAGTTGATCCTTAAACAATATGATTTGAACTGTAAGTGTCCACTTACACACAGATTTTTTCCCCAATAAATACCAGTACAATTTTCAATCCATAGTTGGGAATCCACAGAGGCAAAGGGCCAACCTATGCATTGATCTACCCCATTTTATATAGGGGACTTGAGCATCTGTGAATTTTGATATGCATGGGGGGGGGGCCTGGAACCAATTCCCTGTTGATACCAAGAGGCAACTTAGGTTTCTGGGCTGTCAAAATTATATGCATATTTTCAAATGTATGGGGGTTGATGCCCTAACCTACACATTGTTCAAGGGTCAGCTGTACTACTTCTATTTGTACTTAAATGAATTTAAGAAATTTTATGTGTGTCAGGCATTCCAGAGGCTATAGAAGGAGATTATGAAAATATAGAATATGCAGTAAGACAGATCTCGAAGGTCACCCAGTCTAAACACCAATCAGAAGTTCAAGTCTGTTATACAACATTTCTATAATGGATTATTGACAATATCTTTGAATATTTTTCCTGTAGAAAAGTTCCCTTCCTACTGAGGTATACCACTTACTTTTCAATTAAAATTATTTACATTGACCCAAAATAGGCCCCAGTTCACTTATTCCTAGTATTCTCTGTAGAGAGGTTATGTAACATGTCTAATTGTCGTTTTAATGAAAACTCTGGTTCTATCATGTCTACTCTCCCAGTTGTTTCCACTGCTCATCATCTAATGTGGGTTCAAGTCCATCATGAGCACTCTCCTTGGAACATGTTTCTATTTGTTGATAGTTCTAAATGCATTTGCCTGAAGGAAGCCAACCAGCCTGGAGTAACCTGCCATAGCTTCTGTAAAGTGTTTTGTGGGAAATATTCCACAAAAGTGAGCAGTAGGACTCATTCTTGGAATCATATTCAATCAACAAAGCAGGAAATAAAAATAACTTGTGTAACTGTTGGATGAGGAAATATCATTATTTACAGACAATTTGTTTTTCTATCTAGAAAGCTCAAGAAAATGAATAAAAAATTTTACTCTGCAATCTGCCCATATGTTAAAAAAAATAAACATTTAAAATTCAGTATCTTTCCAAAATACAATTAATAACTATGTAGAAAAAAGTGAAAAGTATTCCACTGATGATAGGCTCCTAAGGAGAAAAAACTTTGGAATTATCTTTTTAAAAGTTTGTAAAGTTTATAATGAAGAACATCTAGTGTTTTATTGATATAGAAAACAACACAATGGAGTATATGCATCTGGTGAGAAAACTGTATATTTTAAAGAAATGGAATAGTTATATATACCTAAATGTTGAGCAAAAAGAAGTATATCCAACTATATATAGGATAAATTTTATGAAAAGAATTACGAAGAAATCCCCCAAAGGAAAACAATTCCTGTCTCTATGTGGTAAGATTTTTAATAATTGTTATTTACTTCTGTATGCTGTCTGAATTCTAAAAAATACTATAGATCCATGAAATTCTTCCAAAAATGAAACAAACTAAGCAATAAAAATAAAATAGATAGGAAAGACATTGATTAAAATGAACTAATATTGCATTTCCTTGGAACTATTTTTACTTTTAATTAAGTCAAATCGTTACTGAGTCAGATGGCTGGTGAGAACTAAAATTTTTCTTTATGAAACTAATTTTAGTATTTAATAGTTGTCATAGTAACTTTAAAATTTAATGTCTGAATGAAAGTATAAATGCTAGGATGGTTCTATAAGTATTTATGATTTATTTCTAAGGATGTGAAAGTCTTATACTATGAAATAGGCTGGCTCAGAGAGTCCTGCTTTGGGACTCTCCAAACAGACCTGTTTGGAGGATTAGACAAGGTACTGGTTCCTCTGCTGAGGAAGGAGTAGTGAGTGGGGATCATGGAGAACAAGTCCAATGACATTCTCTGGGACGTCCAATCTGGCAAGTCAAGCAGTATCTGAAGATCATTGTAACAGCTGACAAGTAATAGTCTAGGCAAGAAACTGGTCTCAGGACCCATCCTGAAGGATGGCAGAGCAGGAAGTTGTCATATAGAACAGCTATTATGACTCTGATGGAGCTTGAGGCCTTTACCTTGAGCTAGAAAAACCAAGACTGCGGGCCCTGTTTCTAGAACAGGGGTCTTCTGACCCCCTGGCATCACCTGGGAGTGTTTACTCAAAAATGCATGTCTTAACATCTGATCTTAGACCTATTATAGACTCTCTTGCAGCAGACTGGCAAACTGCATTGTAAGAATCTCCCTAGGTTATTCTTATTCTTATGCGTATTAAACTTTTCCAACAATTGTTCTAGAGCAGCACTGTCCAACAGAAATGAAATGCAAGCCACATACGCAATTACAGATTCTCCAGTAGCCACATTAAAATTAAATTGTTCAAATTAATTTTAATATGTTTTTTTAACACAGGAGATCCAGAATATTATCATTTTGATATGCAAATAAATGCTGAAATTGCTAAGAGATAGTTACAAAGGTTTTCTCATGCTGTCTTTAAAATCCAGTGTGCCCTATTTATACCTAGAACTCATCACATTCAGACACTAAATTCTCATTGGAAAAACTTGACCTCTATTGAGATTTCATAAAATAGACAGTTTAAACAGTGAGTTTCCTTGTTCAAGTGGTTTTAAACATACTGAAATGTGCTTTGGTTTTGGTCAACCCTTCACACAGCTGCCTCCAGTGACTCTTCAGCTCAGTGGGAGTAGAAGGCAGTGGGCACAGTGATTCACAAGGTCTTACGTGATCCCGGCTTTGGGTCCACTCTGATTTCATCTGTACCCCTCCCCTTGCTCCACCACTGTGCTCTTCCCTCATCATACAGGCCTTCTCCATTCTGTATACCCCAGGTACATTCCTGCTTTAGGACCCTGGTCCTTGTTGTCCCTGTGATAAAGAGTGTTTGCCCCTGGATATCCACTTAGCTAATTCCCTCATCATCTACATCAGCTAGTAAACCTCTGGCAGTGAATTGGCACTATAGGAATAGAGTAGGTTTTTGAGTCTTCTCATTTGAGAGTAAAGTTTTTTTAAAAAAGAAGAATCCATGAGGATGTCTGCTTCCCAGACGACAGAGAATTGGTACCGAGTGCTTTCTTTTGATGTTTCTCAAATAAATAATGACAGAATGTCCTTTTCCTGGATGTAAAATCATGTCTAGCTGAAATATAGTGTTGGAATAGAGTTGACATATGGCTTCTTTATCCGTTAGAACCTTGATGAGCAAGACCAGATTAGAACTTAAGGATATGGACTGTATCATCATCACTCGACCATGTGTCCTTCTGGGTGGAGATACCTAATTGTCTTACCCTCTAAGATATAATAGAAAAATGTCACTTATATGAAATCTTCTTATGTCTCACTTTTCAAGCAGGCATATACCCTGCTGTTATAAATTATTTAAAACACTGTTGAGAAACTATTTTTGCAGCATTTGCTAAGAATTTACTTTGACCTTGAACTTGATATGTAGCTATTGTCAGAATAATTTCCCAGGTGACCAGATGCATCTGGTGTAGCAATGAGCCCAGACTCAGGAGCAGATTTGACAATCTGCCATCTTGCCATTGTTTTGACATTTGAGTACCACACAGTGGCAGAGCAGTCATGTGGAAAGGAAGGAGGCACAGCATCTATAAAATGATGATAAGATTGTGAGAGGAATGTTTAAAGGTGGCCTGGGTCACACCAAATGAAAGGGATTAGCTGCTTCTCCGTGCAGCTGAAGGTGAGGTGATCTTGGCTTGGCTAGCTTTGTGTGCATGAAGAGACTTTCATGGAGATGGGTATGGAAAGGAATATCTATTATTTGATAGGCCACTACTGGCCTGTGGTGAGATTCCAATGAGAATAAAAATTTCAAGGACTCTGTGAGACTTGCAAAAACATTTGAAGTGATATAATGGACAGAAGAAGATCTTGGGTCCTAAAGTTCAAATTTCTGCTTTATTACTAATTCATTAAATCTCATTCATAAAACATGGGCATTGTGGAAAATATTGAGCAAATGACAACACAGAGAGACAGGTAGAAGAAATGAATGAAGATGCGTTCAGCAACTACTCGGCTCCAGCCACTTGTTGCCTAGTAAATTTTCAGTAAATGTTAATTGAATAGCATCATGTTTTAAAATTAAAGATTGCTGGTTGATTGTTTTATGTGTTGTCTAGTGTTGGTCACGCAGGGGTTTTAGAGGTGAGAAGAGAGGATGGTGAAAGGCACAGGATGATTGGTGAATAAACCCATCCATAGGGTCTGATTCAAGCTTTGTCACTTAATAGCTGTGTAACTATAAGCAAGTTTTTTTCTCTTTGTTGAGCCCCAATAATTTTAGCTTCCTAAATATCCATCTTGAAATGTATGGGTCAATTGGGAAGAAGTGACATCTTCATTGTATTGAGTCTTTATTATAACATTTATTCTTCAATAGCATTTTGTATTTTTACCCATAGAAGTCTTCTATTTATTTCTATTATAAAACACTTTATTATTGAGCTCCAAACAGTTTGTAATTTCTCTTGTTATTATCTCATTCATTCATTCAATAAATACTTATTTATCTCTTATTGTGTGCCAAACCCTGTTAAAAGCACTCACCAATTACTAGTGATCAAAATACAACAATTCCTACTTTATGAAATATACATTCTAGTCAGAACACAGCAAAGAAACTCAATTAATAAGCAAAACCTAAATCACGTTAGAAGGTTAAGGGCAAAAATAAAGCATCAGCAAAAGGGGCACAGAATACCAGGTGAGGGCAGTGAGAGTTCAATTTTAAATTCATTTTAAAATAGAGCAGCTTGGAAAGATGTCCTTGGACAATGACCTGAGGCATGGAAGGAGAAAACTGATGGGAAAACAGTGTTTCAGACCCCGGGATAGAAAAAAATGAAGGCACCGATGAAACTATATTCTCATTATGTCTGAGGACATCAAGGAGTTTATCGTGGTTTGAATAGAAAGTAAAATGGAGAAAATAATGAGTCAGAAGGTAATGAGAAGCCACTCATGTGGGCTATGGAGGCCACTGTGCGAACTTTGGCTTATTTTTTCCAAATGATAGACTTTTAAATTTCATTTACCTTTGTCATTATTATTGATATATTTAGATTTATTTCTACTTTATTCTCTATTTGCAATTCTTTTGTCTTGCTTCCTTTTCTTCCTCTACCCCTATCATCAGATGTGTTAATAAAATTCCTTTTATATAGTATAGATGTTAAAGAACACAGCAGCCTCTGAAAGCAGACCCTCTAGATTTCAATTCTGGCTCTATTACCTCCCAACAATATGACATTGGGTTAGTTACTTAATTTCTTTGAGCCTTAGACTCATATGTGTTGGAAATATTGAATAGAAGCATTTCTCTTAGGAGATGGTTTTGAGGATGGCATCAAGCACTTCAAAGAGTGGCTAGCATATAACAGGTGCTCAAAACTTGTTTGCTGTTATTCTGCTGTTTTGAAACCAACATAGCAATTGTATTTCTAGTCTACACTGTTAATTTTTAAACATTCATATTTCTTAATAATGTGAAAGTGATTCAATATTTTTTCCTCCTTTTGACCACTACAAGACCTAACATTATTGAATTTTCCTTAAACACTTATTATTTGTTATTGTGGTTTAGAATTTGGTTTTTGAAAAACATGCTTTGTTTTTTGCAGGCATCAGATTATTATCAGATTTAACAATATACTCTGACTCGGTGTACCTCTGTCTTTTCCTGAGTTCATCTGTCTTCTTGCTTTTGGTCTTTACCCATCTTACTGGTTTTGGCCTGAGAACCCTTCCCATGTCCTCACCTGCATACTCCTACTTGTCCTTAAGTGCACTTTCCTTGGAAAAGCCTACGCTGACCCCCCACCATCCCAGAAGACCACAGCACATTTCCCTATAAAACTCCACACATTTCCTTTGTGGCTCTTGTAAAAATTATAATACCCTCTTGCGTATCCGCTTCTACTCCTATATTTTAAGGTCCCATGGGCTGGACTTACCTTGTTCATCACTGCATTCCCAGAACTTGACTGTACCAATTCTGTTCTTCCAAGAAGCAGATGCCAGGACAGACTTAGATGTATAAAAGGTTTATTAGAAGCAGTGCCTATGAAGGGTAGAGGGGAAGGGGGCAGAAATTAGCAGGGAGGGTCAGGGAGAAAAGGAAGGAAGGGTTGGATAAGAAGAGTGTCAGACTACAGCACAATCAGACTGAGACCATCTTGGCCAGGCCACTGTGGTATCCCCAGGCAAAAATGCCTCCCTAGAGAAATCCTGTGTTGGGCAGGAATCTCCAGCACCAGTGACCCCACTGGACTCGGCATGGATGAGCAATTCAGGGAAATGGGGTTTGGTCTGTTTGTACATCAGATGTGGAGGTGTGGCCACTCAGCCAGGCTTCAGGCCACAAAAGGCCTCCTTAAGAGAGGTCTGTGTGGGTCCTTCCATGGCCACCAGGCCAGTGTGGTACTTGGAGGGGGGTGAATGGTGGCCCCCAAAAAGATATGTCTGCATCTCAGTCCCTGAACCCTGTGAATGTGGCCTTATTTGGCAAAGGGGTCTTTGCCAATGTAAGTAAGGGTCTTGAGATAAGATCAATAACTGCATGTGGCTAGTGGCTGCTGTATCGGGCAGTGCAGATATAGAACATGCCCATCATCCAAGGAGGTCCTTTGACAGTGCTGTCCTAGAGCATGTTATTGATATTAGGCCACATGATATGCATGTGTATCTGTGAGTACACACTCATAGACAAGTCAACTAAAAGCTTATTGAAAGAAAGTCTGAAAAATGCACAATGATTGCAGTTAACAGCTGTCCTCAGTGCTGGTCAGGCTGGTCCCTTTGGCAGGCTCTTCCTCTTTGCTGACTAAACCACTTTCTCCCTCCCCTCTCACTTCCCAGATTCCTCAAAATCCCAGACAATTTAAGCCTCTCCCACGAATTCTTGCATTCCCTGATTGATTTGATATTTCGAAAGTGTTTTTCTTTTTTAAAGAAAACTTTATTTTTCTAAATAGTGATTCTCAACTTCAGCTGTCTGTGTGTGTTGGGGTGCTTGTGTTTTTAAGCTGTTGGAGAGGGTCATCAAGAGGATGTGACTGCCCACTGACCCATGAGCTGAACCTGGGTCATCAAGGCTCCTTCTCGTCTCTTGTTCTTGAAATAAATATTCTGCCCATAGTTCCCTCACTAGGAGCTATTTCAAGGACATGGCCTCTCAGGTGTGCTGGGTCAGAAAAAGCTGAAAATAGTCTGTAAGCACCGACGTTCTTCTTTGTGACCACACGGTGATGATCTTGAGATCATCCACCCTCATGAACAGCTCTGCGAAGATTATTCTCATGGAGTCAGGAGAATGCTGTGTCTTTCCAGGAGGTCATTACTTCTAGATTCTATTCCCAAGAGGAACACTGTTATAGAAATAGCAAAAAAAAGTGACCTGCTGAAAAACGCTTCTGCTTTAGGAAGGCAGTTTGCCAGAAACGTGTCTGGTTTTATATTGCCTATTTTATTTTACAGGTAAGGAGAAATTTGTGTATTGTGGCTTTGTTCAACATTTGTTACTATTAATTATTCATGAAATGGGACATGAAAAATTTCCAGTTTCACTTAAAGTCTTGCCTAGCATGATGTTTTTGCTTTGGATTTATTTATTCTAATAGCATGAAACAGACAACGATGTCTGCCTCAGAACCGTCTTATTTTTGAAAAGATGTTCTTTCTTCCTCCAAGAGGGTCACGTTCTATTGGCTCCTGTTGCACAAAGTTACTAAGCTCTCCTCCAGTGTTAACTTTTGCCCCTAGGAGGGTAGTGTCACTTCGGTAATATATGTCTGCTACTAGTCAGAGGTAGTGGCTTCAATAGCATTAACGCTTTTTTTAATGAAAGATGAAAGTTGCTCTGTGTCCCCTTTGAGTATTATCATGTTGCTTCTCATTGGCCAGCGCCTTAGGTAGGAATACAGAAAATTATGTTTAAAATAGAGGAGAAAAAATACATAGAAAAGGAGGAGACAGCATTGTAATGGCTTTTGGTTGTTAGTCGGCATTCTGAAATGAAAAAGCAATCTAATAAATTATGTCAGAGTTGCTATGTTTGGATCCTTCATATCCTCTGGGCTCCATCTATTTGTTGTTATGTTGATTTTTTTGCTCTTATTTCTTCACAGTTATTTACTATGCCAATAGGTCACATTGAAATGAAACTCAAGTGCTTCAAAAGATGTTTATTTTGTAAGAAACAGCAACATTCTTGGAAGAAGTAATAATATAATTTGACGATTGTGTAGTGCATTAATGGTTACAAAGCATTTTCCTACTCATTGCCGTACTTTGTCCTAAGAGCAAACTTGTCCTATGCCATGATGGACAGAGAGGTAGCTTTGCAGCTAAGTGGCCCTGGGTTATGAGTTTATCTCTACATCTTCGTGGATGTAGTACCGTTATGGACTGAATGTTTGTGTCCCTTCAAAATTCATATGTTGAAGCTCTAGCCCACAGAGTGGCTGTATTGGGAGACTGGGCTTCTTAGGAAGTAATATTAATGTGAAGTGAGTCACGAGGGCGGGCCTGATCAGATAGGATCAACATCCTTAGAAGAAGAGACACTAGAGCGCTCATTCTCTGTCTCTCTATTTCTGTCTCTGTATCTGTCTCTTTGTCTCTCTGTATCTCTCTGTCTATCTATCTCTCTCTTACCCCTCCATCTATCTCTGTGAACACACACAAGAAAAACCATTTGAAGACACAGTAAGAAAATGAAGTTTTTGCCAGAAACCAAATATGCTGTTTGGTACCTTGATCATGGACTTCCAGCCTCCAGAACTGTGAGAAAACAAACATCTCTTGTTTAGTCCAGCAGTCTGTGATATCTGGTTATGGTGGCCTGAGCTAAGACAAGAACCCTGAATATTGGAGCCATATCTGCACCGTGGAGATCGAAACATTCAGGTTACAGAGCTCATCACTTCATCCAGTGCTCTGATCAACTGTCAACTCCTCAGAGAACCCTTCGCTGTCCAAGAGAGCTGTCATACCTTTACACCTCAACTCTTATGTCCAGCTGACTACTCCAGCATTAATGGAAAACAAGGTTTATTCTCTGAAGAGGATGAACTGAAAGGACTCTGAACTGGGTGTACCAAGTTCCCAGTGTGAATGCCATCCTGAAAACAGAAGATTAAGTGAGCATCTATCCCCATGTGGTGACAATGCTAGAAATATTTATTGTCAAAATAGGCTTATAATCCTTAATTCATTTTCTCTGGTTTCTGGAGTGTCCATCAGCCCAATCAGAAAGATCAAAACATTTTGTCAGTTGACGATCTCATCCATGGAGGGGCAACATTCCTCTCCCCCTCTCATTGGCTGGCCAAAAGTAGGGATTTGGTCAAGACATGTAACAAGTGCAGTAAGCACACCCATGCTCCCGAAGCGCCATTTATCTCTTGTCATTCAGTGTTTTTAAATCCAGGCTGACAGGATACCTAGTAGCTTAGCGCATAGGGAGCACACATTTGAAGTTCTTAAGCTAGTGGTACAATAGTTGGAAAGGTTTCCTACGACCAGCTGGAACCCCTGTGAGCATGTATTTCTGTGATTCTTTCTGAGCTTGAAGCAACGCATCCATCTATTCATTCCTTTATTCATTGCTTTATACATTCAGCAAGTTAATTTTTAAGCATCTGTCTATCATAAGATACTGGGCACTGTAGACAGACATGTTTCATGCCTTAATAAATGAGATAACTAAATAAATACATAAAAATGTAAGAGCCCCACAAAAAACTCAGCCAGCTTATGAAAGGCCTAGTAAACCTCATGGAGGAGTGTGGCTTTTATTTGAAATCATTAAGTTTTAAAAGATATTTTGAGCTTTGAATAGAAATGAATCAGAGCAGATATTAAGTGACTGATCATGAATGTGAGGAGACAAGATGCTTTGTGCAAAAAATATTTTTTGTAATCCATTACTGTGTAATGTCATATAAGAAAATTTTCCTACCTGTAATATTTTAGCAAAATAATTTTCAGTCCCAAGATTGACAACAATGATCTTATTATGTCCTGTTTGAAAAGGTCCTGCTTTTGAGGTGGCTGCATTGCTTACAGCAGCAAAAACAATTTTGTTTTCAAGAAATATTATTTGCCGTGTCTGTTATTTTAAGTGGCAAGGCATCCTTGGATTTACCTAAGGATAAAATGTCTCACTGAGAGTTGTGATTTGTGTGGGGATAGGAAAGTCTTATTCCAAAGAGGAGAATAAGTGAACTATGACTTTTTGTTCTCTTATTAGTTTATGCTAGAGACTGTTCAAATAAACTGTGCTATTTTGACTAGTGCCATTGTATTAGAACAAAGAGCATTCTTTGTTCCTTATACTATCAGGGCAGGTTTGGAAAAGGAAGGAATGAATAGTAATTTTCTCTGAATATATTTAAAAATTAAATAGAAGGTACACTGCCAAATAGAAGGAGAACTAAGAAATGCCTGCTCATTTAGTTCTCAAAGAATGGGGGTGTCCTTACAAATTGGCCCTGTGGCCGATTCTTTTAACAGGTGTGAAAAATGCAAATGACAGGACTATTTGAGTTTGCATGGAATCTTTGTGAAGGCATTGGCATGTGGGTTTATGCAGTCTGGCTGGGTTGGGGGTCTTGAAATAGGGTTCCCATGACCCCTTCCGTTCTCCAATTCCGCTGCCATTACGGTGGACTGAGGCAGACCTCCTACTCACAGCAGCCATTCACATGCTAGCCCATGAAAATGCATTCACAGGGCAGAAGAGTCATTTGACTATGGGTCTACTACGTACAGTGACATGGAGGGGCTGAGTTCTCTTTCTGATCTTGCCAAGATTACGACTCCATGGAAATATGATTGATTTGCTTCTGATCTACTTTTTATATGAGATTTGTATTTGATTTAGTTCAATGATTTTATATTAGATTTGGTTCAATGAATGTAGAAGCATGCAGGTTGAGGTTAATAAACAATCAAAGTATACAGTCTTTGGTTGCATTTGTGATTTTGATAAAAAATATTTTCTAACAAATATTTATGCTATTTTTGTTTTTGTTTGATTCAAATGATTGGTCTCTGGAGATGCTTGTCAATTCAGCAAATGGCCATCTGTTTTTTTTAGATAGCCATTCATCTACTGAAGCAGCTCGAGGTTGTTTCCAGCTCTGGGGGTTTTGTGATTGGAGCAGAAAAACATGTTACTTTGTTCAGAAAATTGGCCCTCATCTGGGATTTTTTTGATATGTTGCTACATAGAGAATAATGATGTATCAGGAGGTGGGCTTAAAAAAGTGTCGGAAGAACTACAGAATACCAATAAAGGCTTTTTTTTTTTACATTAAAGTTTCTGTGTCATTATCATTTTTTTTCTATTTAATTTGAACTAAATAGCCAGTCAAGTTATTATTATTATTTTTTGTAGTTGACCTTTTAGGTCCTCTATTCTTTTTTATTTTTTAAAATTTTTTCTTGGCAGGAAAGTATTATCCTGAGTTATAGTCTTGCTTCTTTTATATAACTCAATACAATGGTTAATCTAAAAAGCAATAGTTTGAAAATATTGGCTGGTGATGAAGTTACAAAGTAATAGGGGTTCTTGCTGAGTTTTGTTTATTTCTTTGTTTTTGTTTAAATAAATGCAGAGAGAACTTAAGTACCGAGACACATTTAGCTATAATTGTAATTGCAAAGAGTTCGTATATATAAGCATTTCAAAAGTGTGTTATTTTCTAACCATTAAGGCTAGTTCTGTGATACATACTTCATTATCAGAAAGGCACTTTCATGTTTTCGTATCACTCTCTTATCTGTTCTTAGGTTTATGTGACTATTGTTTATGGGGTTTTCATGAAAGGCTTAAGCAATTAATGGGTTGTCCCCCAACAGAGAACTGCCAACGACCCTTTTGATCCTATCTCATATTTGTTTAAAACCTTGTCATTCACAAGGTTGTGCAGTGAACCTCATTGTCATTATCTAACTGCAGAAATTTTCATCACTCCCAGAAGAAACCTTTTACCCGTGAGCAGCCACTTCCCATACCTGCCTTCCTCCCCACCCGTGGCATTCATTAATTTACTTTTTATCTCTGCATTTTTGTATTCTAGACTTCTTATATAAATGGATGTGGCCTTAGCATTGTGTTCAAGATTCATTCATACTGTAATAAGTATAGTGAATTTTATGGCATGAGAGTTCTAGTTCAATAAAAAATGAATATAAAAATCATGGAACTTAGTTAAATTAAAAACAAAAACCTTGCCATTTAAACTGGAGAACGCCTACTCTATGAACACATTTACTTAAAACCAATCTACAAACTTACAGTTCGAGGTTTCTAGAAGTAACTTCATGATTTTCCTTCTCCCCTTAAATGTGAAAACTGGGTTTGAAATAACTATTTTTCTACCACATCGACATCAGTTTCTACAGCATCAGCCACGCGATATCTTCTCTTTGATCACATGCTGTTCATCTTTGCTGTGATGGGAAAGTAGGTAATTAAAACCATCCTGAGCAGAATGTCTACTCAGAGTTTAGTGTTGGAGTTTGCATTTTTGGTCTAATGTGTGATATTTACCTTTCTTGGCTCATTTCCTCCTGCCATTAAATGGGCACAAGAATAATTTCTACCAGCGGGGGATTGTGAGGTATGAATGAGTGCTCAGAACAGTGCAAGGCACACAGTAAGTTTTCAAACGATGGGCGTGATAATTAGTCCTGGTGTTTATACCATTGATAGTGTCCAGTTGTGTGTGTTTATGGAACTAGAAATATTGCAGTAATTATTATAAATGTTCAACAAAAAGAGAAACGTGTTTATTAATTCCTGGCCTTATATACTAGAATTTTTATAGATAGCTAATGAGGTTCAGTTTGGGATATTTATTCCTGGGGAGCTCTTTGCCATGTGATTTATCAAGAATGTATGGAAATATAGACCTCGAACAGGCTGCAGTTAATGAAAGAAAATAACCACAATTCAACTCACTATTTTTTTCTACTAAGATTTGTGTTAAAGTGTCAGTAAAGAAGTTGACATTCACATTAATATTATTAATAAACAAGATTACTGAAAAGCATAAAAGCAGGAGAAACATAATAGAGAAGCATAAAATTTTAAATTCTTCAGATTGGAAGATGGATTGCTTTTATTTAATATTATAATTATGAAAGCAGTCACATAAAAGATTTAATTATTTGTAGATTTTTCCAGCATTTATTAACTGATAATCTAAACTACTGACTTTTTAATCTATAAGGAGCTTATTGTGTATAATAGTTGTACAGCATTTCATTGATTTAATAGATGTGATAAATTTTGGAGAACAAATTAATACTACTATTGAAATCAAATACATTCTATTTAAACAAATAATTTTACATCTGTAGATGAAGTTATATATTTTTAATAGTAGCGTAAGAGTAATAAAATACCAGAATAAGGCATTTTTCATTTACAAAGTGATTTTACATGCATATACATTGATCTTCCCTAGACTCTGAGTATAGATATTAATTTATGAAAAACTTATTAAAGGCATACTGAGGACCAGGTTTGAGGTTCTGAGGTAGATTTTTAAAACTTTGGGAATGATCGTGTAAAATATGGACAAATAAAAAAAGCAATGATCTCTAATGACCAAATCTCATTCTCATATTTTCCTATTACTCTCTGATGGATGCAATTTTTGTAACAATCCTTCGCAGTGGTTTCTCTAGAAGCTTTATTTGAAGCAGGAGATATAAATTATGGGACTGAGTATTTCTATGACATCCTTGCCCTAGCATTCTTTCAGAAACAAATATAAGTTTAATGGGTATCTATGAAGGTTTACAGAGCAAAATTTAATTTATAAGCATACCACCAAGACTTATTACAACCATCGTCCTGTTTTATTCTTAGTTTACTCTCTATTGTAAATGAGATCCTGGTATACACTGTGAAGTTATTTTTACCTTCTTATTTTTGGCCCCAGGGCATAATAACATAATTTAAAAAAGCAAAAGACATCCATCATAGCACTAAACTTAAAAAAGACTTGATAACCTCAAATGTCAGTGAGGATGTGGAATTGACAGAGCTCTCACATATCACTGGTCAGAGTATAAAATGGAAATCAATGAGGATACATTTTTGATAATTTTTAAAAATAAAACTAAATGTACGCTTACATTTGACCTAGCAATTCTACTCCTAGGTGCTTACATAAGGGAAATGAAAAGATTTGTACACAAATGTTTACAGTAGCTTTACAAATAATGTAAATAGCCCCAAAATGTAAATAGGTGGTCATCAACAGGATAATGAATAAACAAATTATGGTCTATTAACATAGTGGAATACTACCCAGAATTAAAAAGAAATGAGTTACTGATTAATGCAAAAAGTTTAATTACTCTCAAAAACATTATGCTGAAAAAAAGCCTTACCCCCAAAATGGCATATAATTTCATTTATATGACGTTGTAAAATAGACAAAATGAATTCATGGATAACAAAATTGGGAAAGTGGTTACCTCATAGGAGTTGAGGGGTTATTAACAGAGAAGTGGCATGAGGGAACTTTCTAGAGTGATGATGTTATATACCTTGAAAGGGGATTGATATTACTCAGACTCAGCATTTGTCAAAACATATCAAAGTAAAGTTAATATTTGAGCATTTCCATTATGTAAATTTTATCCCCTTACACTATAAAAAAACATTAAACTCTAGTTAATGATATTCATGCTGAAGTTTTTAGGGGTACACTGATGTTAACAATTTATCCCAAAGCATGTTTTAAGAATGAGGCAGATTGATGGATGGTTATAGGATTGAATAGATAGATGTGTGATAAAGTAAATATGGAAAATGTAGAATGTAGAATTGAATTGAGGGCATATGGGTGGTCTGCTGTTTTAATTATTTTTGTGTATCAATTTCATTTTTCTTTAAAGATCTGCTTGGAACTCAGTCAAGTTCATAAAACCCTTCTTAACACTCTAAATATTTCCTTGGTCTTTTTTTTTCTGAATTATATTAATAAATGTAACAGACAACACAGATTTTTGACACATGTTTATACCTCATCATGTATTTGCTGGAATCATGTAAATAACATTTATCTTCTTGACTAAGATATAAACTTCTTGAGAGAAAAGACTACTTTCACTTTTTTTTCCTCTTCCCAAATGTCCTTTCTCCAAACATTCAAAGAATTCACAAAAGTACTGTCAAATCATGACACTGTTTGTTGAAGTGGCTAAACTTCACATACAACACATACAACACATACAACACTTGTGACACATACAACAATGTGACTGTAATTTTCAGTTGAGTCTGTAGTTTGTATTTTAAGGATGGCTTAGCCCTAGAGAACTAGACTAATCTGTTTCTTGGATAGATTCCAGTTTCCATTTCATAGGCCTGAACGTTTACTATTTACAGCTCAATAGTATTTATAGAGAAGAGAGTCTATAAGAGAAGAGCCAAATGAAATATCTACTGTGAACCAAGCTCAGCCTACCCACGGAGTCACATTTGGAGCCCTTGGCAGAGGGTTCTTTCTTTGGCAGTCTTTGGAGACACTATGACAGTGTAGAAAGCTGGTGGGACAAAATGATATGCACAGCAGCAGCTTTTGGTACCCTTATTCAGGAGACAAAAAAAAGATCAACAATTACAAAATTATCAGAGGGTGGTTGGCATTAGGACCATCTTTTCGGACATTGAAATTGATCTCGCCTTTCCTCAGTGATTGATGACTGTATGGAGACAGAACTATTACAGTATCAAGTAGCTAATAAGAGCCCTTGCTGTTCATTCTAGGAACAATGATCTTTAGGATTAACAAATAAGAAGAATTAATCTACACCAATAAAAGTATTTAACATCCAAAGTAGATGATTAATCCCAAGATAATCGTCACCAAGACGGGTGAAATATCATAAAATATGTTTTCTATTCTTTCTTTATTTGAATTTTATGAACTATAACCAAAAAATTTCTCGTATTAAATGTAAGAATTTTTGTTATAGTTTAGAGAATAAGATAAAATTGTAATCTGAAAATTTATCAGTTCTACCTCTAGAGAGCATTTTTTTTTCATTATTCAAGAGGATCCTTTTAGGGCTTGACTTTGTCTTTCAACATGCTTAGCTGATGATGTGAAAGAAAGTTCTTTTCGATAGGGTTCCAGAGCCTTCAGTTGATCTCTGCAGGAAGAAACACGTTGTCTTTCTATTTCATCTTTGAATCCTACCATTCTGACCTCTGAAATAATTATATCAGATCCCCCAAAACCTACCATATTTGACTAAGAAATTTCTTTTTCAAAAGCTGTCTTTTATTGTAGTAAAAAACACACATGAAATTTATCATCTTAACCATTTTTTAAGGTGTACACTTGAGTAGCGTTGAGTATATTTGCGTTGTTGTGCAATGGAGCTTCAGAACCTTTTCGTTTTGCAAAACTGAAACTCTGTCTGCATTAAGCAACAACTTCCCATTTTTCTTTCCTGCAGCCCAAGGCAGCCACCATTCTCCTCTCTGTTCCTATGATTGTGACTACTATAGATACCTCATCTAAGTGGAATCATAATACAGCATTTATCCTTTTGTGACTGGTTAGTTTACTTAGCACTGTGTCCTCAAGGTTCACTCATCTTGTAGCATGTGTTAGAATTTCTTAAGGCTGAATGATATTTCAGTATTCATCTGTTGATGGAAACCATGTCGCTTCTATTTCTTGGCTATTCTGAAAAGCGCTACTGTGAACGTGAATGTGCAAAAATCTCCCTGCAATCCTGCTTTCGTTTCATTCAGATAAATACTCAGAAAGGGAATTGCCAGATGATATGGTAATTCTGCTTTTTATTTTTTGAGGACCTGCCAGACTTTTTTCTATGGTGGCTGCACCATTTTCCATTCCCACCAACAGTATACAAGGATTATATATTTTTCATATATATATATATATATATATACATTCTTGCTAGCACTTGTTAGTTTCTGTTTTTCTTTTTTCCATAGTGGTCATCCTAATGGGAGTGAAGTATTAAAATATACTTCTTAATAGAAAAAAATAACTTTCTCACCAAAGGAGTTGAAAGTATCGAGGGTATAAGATCCAAATAAGATTTATTTCACATTAAACTTGGAGTGGCGTATCATTTTATACATTGCTCATGGGTTTGTCTGTCTTTAGGTTTCTGAAATTAGCCACATACTGAAATAAACCACCTACCCTAGTACTGACAGAGCATAATTTGAATGGTGAACTTCTGCAACCCCGTTTTCCATGGAGAATAAATGTCTGTAAGATAAACTACTTTCCAAAAACTATACATTCCCATGAATATTTTTTTAAAATTAAAAATTATTGGGGTGACATTGATCCACAAAATCTAATAAGTTTCAAATGTAGAATTCAACATATGTTGTATATATATTACATTGTGTGGTCACCACTCATAGTTAGATTTCCCTCTATAACCAATATTTGACTCCCCATGACTATTTTGTAATTGCCAAAGTGCACTTCTTAATCACATCACCTTTTGCACCCAGCTCCCAAGTTCCCTCCCATCTAGTAACCATCAATTTATTCTCTGTATCTATGAGTCTGTTTTGTTTATTAATTGACTGTGTTCTTTAGATTCCACATATAAGTGAGATCATATGGCATTTGTCTTTCTCTGACTTATTTCACTTGATTTAATACCTTTAAGGGCCATCCACGTGGTCACAAAGGATAAGATTGTATTTCTTTTATGGTTGAGTAATATTCCATTGGTTATATGTACCAATTCTTTATCCATTCATCTATTGATGGACACTTAGGTTATTTCTATATCTTGGCTATTATAAATAATGCTGCAATGAACATAAAAATGCATATATCTTTTTGACTTAGTGTTTTGTATTTCTTCAGATAAATACCCAGAAATGGAATTGCTAAGTCATAAGGCAGTTCTATTTTTAATTTTTTGAGGAATCTCCATGCTGTTTTCCATAGTGGCTATAACAATTTGTAATCCCACCAAGAGTGCATGATGGTTCCCTTTTCTCCACATCCTTGCTAACATTTGTAGTTTGTTGATTTATTGATGATTATGTCAGGTGTGAGGTGATATCTCATTGTGTTTTAATTTGCATTTTTTCTGCTCACTAGTGATATTGAGCATCTTTTCATATATTTATTGGCCATCTGTATGTCTTCTTTGGAGAAATGTCTGTTTAGGTCCTCTGCCCATCTGTTAATCACATTTTTGTGGTGTTAAGTTTTATGAGTTCTTTATAATTTTTGGTTATTAATCCCTTATTGGATGTATCCATGGTATCTTCTCCCTTGTTAAGTTGTCTTTTTGTTTTATTGATGGTTTCCTTTGCTGTGCAAAACCTTTTTAGTTTGATGTAGTCCTCTTTTTTTTTTTTATTTTCCATCCCTTGATGATTATAACCTTGCATAATAGTTATAAGAATACAAAGCATAGCATAAGGAATATAGTCAATAATGGCGTAATAACTATGTATGGTGTCAGATGGGTATTCAACTTATTGGGATGATTATTTCATAAGTTATATAAATGTCTAATCACTATGTCATACACCAGAAACTTGAATGTCAACTGTGAAAAATGAAAAGCAAATTAAAAATAAAATTAAATTAAAATTGTAAAACACTTACAATGCAAACTTCGTCTGTGACTAATAATGTAAATTAAAGTTGGTCAACACTATGAACCTTACTGTTCTCATTATTAAAACAAAGGAGTTTGTCTAAATGAGAGGTGGCTAACCTTTATACCTACAGGACTCAGGTGTGCCCTGGAATGAGTGAAGCAGGCTGATTTTGAAACAGATTGGGGGGCAGGGTGACATGCTTCTTCAAAAGCAGCACTCAGCTCCGACTCACTGAGCCATGAGAGAGCATAGGCTTCTCTGTACACACAGAGTATTGCTAGATCTCCAAACCTGTCAAGAAAAGTTGAACAATTTTAAAAATGATAATCATTTTTTTAAGCTTATATTTTTATTTTTTAACATTTTATTTTTTAATTTTAATTTTATTTTTCTTCTTCTTCTCTTCCCCCTCCCCTGTGGGTAATCATTTTAATGAAAAGAAAAACACTGTCAGGCAGGACAAATAAAGCAAATTTTTTTGGGGGGGGTTGGAATGTGGCCCATTGACTGGTGGTTTGCAAAATGTGAGATAGATGATCCTTATGGTTTTTTGAGTTCTAAAATTCTTTGCTTTCCAGATTTCAAGAACAGACTAACATAGCAGCACTACAGGGTTTGTGATTCTATTTTGTATCTTGGATGACTCAAGGCTATAGGCTGTTGTCTTGGTTTCACTAGAATGGAGCATAATGATTCAATTGTTTGATATATAGATACTGTCTCCTTAAGCACTATATTTATCATCAGTGAATTGTACTAAGAAAGATTTGTGTGACAGCTCAAATCACATTAAAATGATACACAGCTCTCTGTAGCAAAAACTGCTGTCTTCGATTGGGTTGCTTAGATCTGTATTGAATTTCAGCAAAATTGAAGGGACAAAAAAATCAGTTCTTGTCTCAATCAATTTCATGAACTGAAAGACAGATGAAATTTCTCTTTTGGCTCCAGGTTTTCATGTCCCTGTAGACTTGTTGAAGAATATTGGTGGTTCTCTGATCTCTTCCATCAGACTTTTTTTTTTTTGTAATAAGAATGCAGTTGTGATTCACTTTTGCTCCCTGCCCAGAGTTCCTCTTCTTTCGTTGCCTTTTTACATTGATTGTTGATTTTTCCTATTAGTCACTCTTGTTTTGCTCCTCACCTAGATCAGTGATTCTCAAAGTGTGTTCCCCAGACCAGCATCATCACCATTATCTGGGTAGAAATAGACATTCCTGGGCCATGGTCCATTGGTTTAGATAATTCTGGTGTTGCTGATCCACCCCACAGTTCCAGGCTTGATTATTTATGCAAAATTATTGGTCTAAGGATGGGCATATGTTCTAGCTCAGTGCTTTTCAAACTTTATGGTGAATCTAAATCACTTGGATAGCTTGTTAAAAGACAACTGACTTGCTGGTCCCCTCCCTCAGAGTTCAGAATTCTCTAGATCTGAGGTGGCATCTAAGTGTTTTTAACAAGTTCCCAGGTAATGCTAGTGCTTCTCTTAGGAAGGAGATGCTGATGATCATACTTTGAGAACCGCTGATCTGAGCTAATGAGATTAGAGCCTGAAAATTTTGTTAGAATGGCACGTGCATCAGTTAGCTGATGTCTCATAAACGTTGTATGAAAAACTACTCTATATCTTAGTTCTATATAACAATAAGTATTTATTTCTTTTTTTACATATGTAATGACTGCTGGTATTTGACTGTCTGAGTGTGGGTTTGGAAAGACTTGGCTCCAACCTGAATGTTCTATCCAGCTCTGCTCCATGTGTCTTTCATCCTACCTGATCCAATGGCTACTCAACTCAAAGCATAGTATTTCAATAAGAAAAGAAAAAATGCAAGAGAACAGGTCCCACTGTGCAAGCTTATTACAGTTCTAAGCTATGTCAGCCATACCTATTAATATTTCATCAGCCAAAGCAAATCACATGGCCATACCAACATCAAATATTTTCATGGCAGCTGATGGGGGAGATAATGAATCCTTATTAAATGGTAATGAAATATTTTATGAATGAAAAAAGTGCTTTCATTCTACTATTTTTTTTAAAGCTGACAAACTGTGATCTTGGGTCTGTTAGTGGCTAACTTTGCAGCCATATTGGAAAAGGTTACTTCAGAGTGACACCAATAAAAAGAAAGAGCTGAACGCTGATGAGATATAAAATCTTGAAGATACAGCCATATTAGGAACTAGATCCTCCACTGAAATTTTTTATTAGGTAGACCAAATACTTCCGTTTTTCTTAGCTATTTTTTGCAACCCCCAATCCTGAAGTCTTTAGCCATGAACCAAATATTTAGTACTTGTCTTTCAGTTTGTAGATCTTTATCAATCCTTGAGACAAAGGAGATTTTAATAAACACTGTATTTAAATTGTGTACTGAAATGTTTATCTGCCAAGTTTTTCAGTACAGTGGTATTCTAGAAATTTGATTCAAAGTTAAATTTACTGTTATAGAATTTGTCTTTAACCAAAGACTATCAGTACCATATAACATTTTGCTTGGTATATCTCAAAGGATTAGTTAAAAGTTAAGTAGAGATATATAATAAAAGCAATGTGAACATTTGAGTTTACTCAGTATATATTTCTTATTGAAAAGCCGGTGGCATTTAGATTGAAAAACATCATTATGGAAATTTCCCTAGGCAACAGCATCTCTTTAACCTCAAGTGGTACCAAGGACTCTATTACTTCAGGAGATTGGGAATTCCCTCAGAAAGGACATCTGATGACAAGGTGGACAACGGCTAACTTGTTGGGAGCCATTCTTCATGAATGCCCTGCAGACAGGGTTGGAGTTGCCTGCAAGCTAGAAGTTTGCAGAGCAGGTGGGCTTGTTTACTGAAGGAGGAAGTTTGGCTTAATGTTGAATGTTTCTTGCCCCAGGGAATAAGAGACATTCCTTGCCCCAGGGAATAAGAGACAAAAAACAGTAACAAGGATGTTTGGCAAGAATTTACGTGAAGGTCAGCGATCATTTGCATATGTGGATGTTGCTTCTCCAAGGGTATATATATTCTGTGCTAAATAAACTCTGGTGCATAGTATTTACTGGTAGCCCTCCCGACTCTATCTTTTGTCTGTTCGATCTTAGCCAAAGGGCTCTGGCACTAACTATGGTTACTGTGGGTGGGCTCTGTTGACCAAGATATTGGTTTAGGCTCAATCAAATTCAAATAAGTGATAAGTGACAGAACAGCAACAGTCAGAGTTGACCCAATCTTGTTCTGCTTCTTATTAAATTATGATGTTGAAACAATTTCTTCACTTTCTTGGACTTGCATTTCTTCAACTATGAAATGATGACAAGGACACTTGTTCACAGTGGTGCTGGAGGATTAATGAGACTGTGTAGGTAAAGTTGCTTAGACTGGTGCAAATAGTGGACATTAAATAAATTCAACTCCTACATCTCTTTTTGGCTCTGCCTTTCTCTCTTTATTCTTTTCCTTTCTTGCTCCATTTTTCTTTTCCCAAATATATCAAAGTCTCCTAAAGCATCTCAAGGAGGCACAGCTTAAATAGCAGCCTTGTGAAAAAGTAGATTCCATGTAGCTCCTTGAGTCCTCAGGGGCGGTTCTTGAGTGACACTGTGGTATGGTAGCAATCTTCCTGGCCGGAAGTTCTGACGTTATTCTAGATAGATCACACATGTGCAGAACTTCGTAGTACCAATTTATTCACCCCAATTTGTTTAATCTTAAATCTGAAGTAGAGAATATAAATCAGGTTTGAGAGTTTGCTATTTTAATATTAATTTCTTCTATTTTCCATTCGTCATAATTTCTTGCATAAGTTGTTGCTCTCTGGTCAAAATTACATAATATTCTTTGTGTGTGAGTGTGTGTGTGTACGCGCGCGCACACACGGACTATTGACCTTCAGAATAAACTAGAAAATGAACCCTTCACTTTAGGTCTCCCTTACTCTCACTTTCTCATATCCTCACCTTCTTCATTTAAATTGTTTTACATTTCTTTCACAGTAGTATGTGTCTACTTAAATGCATGTCTACTTAATTTCACAGCATTGCTCTGAAAAGCCATCAATTTAATTTATTGCCATTTTTGAGTCAGTTTTTTGGTGCTCATTACCGTAAATGATCCCTGAGGACATTAATCAATTCATTGGTAGCTTCTAGGCATGTTTTAATACTATTGAACCTTACCTCTTCCTATTGTTTCCCTGTAACTAGGAAGATCAAGTTGATTCTCTAATATGGAAGGTAAATTCTATGATAAATAATTTTTGGCAGCATCAATTAAAAAGAAATCTTTGAGCAAATACCCGTGTCATTTAGCTGGATTTTAGAAAGTACTTCTTTTCTGTATTCATTTTCTCTGTCAGTGATTATTAATTTTACTTACATCTTTTAGGGGTAATTTCAGAGGGTTCATCCAAAGCCAAGCCAAGGGGTAGCATCTTCCTTTAGTGATACATCCAAATAGTAAGTAGTATTTGTGCACTTTTAACAACACTTCCTGAGTATCCACAGTCTGGTGTGCACTATGTCAGCAGTCTCTGAGCAGAGATGTGTCCTTGTCCAGCCAGGGCCTCCAAGTGGCCCTAAGAGTTCATCAGTGACCATGGAAAGGGGCAACATGTATTGATTAATTATTCATTTATTTTGATCATTTTAAAAATAAATGTTATTTTAAAACAATTTAAAGTCATTACCCTAACTTCTCACTTGGGTTCTGTTTGTTTAATATGGTATTCATAAGCATAGCTCACTGATATTAAGCGCTTATTATTGCCAGGATCTATGCTTAGTACTTTTGGTTCTTGATTTCATTTAATCCTCTTAAAAATCCCATTGATCAGTGTATTTATTATCGCCATTTTAGAGATGATGAAACGGAGGCTCAGTGAGGATACTCGTTCAGCATCACATAGATAATTACAGACTTCTATGTCTGCTCCGGAGCCTATGCTAAAAGTCACAGTGACATTCCGATTTAATGCTTTCCACCTTCCATGATGTAAGTAGGAAAATTAAAGGGTCATTAGTCAGTATTAAATTGATCGAGGAGGTCTAAACTTAATAGTTCAAACCTTTTTGATTCATTTATTCATTTACGGAGCCATTTGTCCATCGAGGGTTGATTGAGAATCTTCTCTATACCAAGGCACTTTGTTGGGTCCCTGGGTTACAAAGGCACGAACGAGTCAGTCTTTGCCTTTAAGGAGTTACATGCTTGATTTAACTATTTGTTTTCCATCTCCCTCTGTGGATTTCTTTTTTCATATTTTTGAAGCATGCAATGTCTTTAGCTGTGTGAGACCAGGAGAAGGGGCTTGCTGCTGAAACTTAGCAATGCACTGCTATTTGCTGTAGAAGTCTTTCGTATTTGATTTAATTCCGTATTAAAATGTCAAGATGTCACAGTACAGAAAACCTAAGTGGGGGATTCTGACAAGGTCAATGTTACTTCCTAATTTTTAAAAAGCATATACTAACATTTAAACTTCAAAGGGCATGCCATCTAATTGGTAAGTAGTTTAGAAGTCTCTAATTCCAATAAACAAATGAAACCTATTGAAAATAAAGCATAGTTTTCAACATCATGTGCACTTCCCTTGAGGCCAGTTCTGAGGTGAAAGGGTGGGTCAATCATCTGTAATTTCAGCCCTGAGCTGCTTCTGTGCCCCGCAGGAGAGGGGACCCAACCCCCCAGGGGAGGTACGTTTTTGCAAGAGTCACTCTTTTTCAGTTACTGTTGAACAAATAGAAAAGCTGCATATTTGATAAAAGTGGGAACTCTACAGTGACCCCAATCTTAAAATCTATTACTCAAATTTAAGGCATCCTGTTATCTTACTGACAACCCGATTTGAAAATCCAACCTTTAATGACGGACTCATGAATAAAGCCAAATGCAAGTGATTCTGAGACGTGAAAAATAACATTTCCATGAGATCCTCTAGAAAAAAGCAAATGAGAACCATCAGCTGGGGCTGAGCGTCTGCCTGGGAAGCAGGAGGGGCCAATTGTCTTACTTGCCAGGCTGGATTCATCTGTGTTTCGTGCATTTTTTAAACACCCCATTTCATTCTTGCTAAATGCGTGATGTGAGGAAATCCCCACTCTGGGGCGTGGCAGCTCTCCATCCCCTCTTGGGGCTGTGACTCATTCCAAGAAGGAGCAGCAGCCAGATAGGAAAGGAAGATGGGGAATGAAGCTCTCCTTCTTTTATTAGTCTCTGACTGTTAGCACAGTTACACACCCAAGTTACACTATTAATTTGCAAGATGTTGTTATTGTGTATCCTCCATTAGTAACTATAAATATCCATTGTGTCTCAATCTGAGTCCCTTAAAGGAACAGTAAAGATTGGTATTGCATCGTCGCCTGCAACTTTTGGGCTTAAAATCCTCATGGAAACAGTTTCTTTCTAGAAAGGATTTCTATTTTCAGCCCTTCTAAATGTGAAAGGCAAAAGAAGGGGCCACACTCCCACCCCCCAAATCCCTTAGCTTAGAAATAACCAATTCAATAAACCCAGGGGGAGTCAATATCTTTTTTGCTCAGATATTCAAAAGGAAAAGGCTGAAAATTGGAAACCACGTGAGAGGATGGGATGAGTCCATTTGCCTTCAGGAATCCAGACGAGGGTTTTTGAGCTGAGGTGGGGCAAGGCCTCTGGCTGGGCCTTGAGTTGCCACTTGTAAACCTTTTTGTAGAATACTCCAGAGCCTCCCAGGTTAGATTTACCATTCATTTGACTTTTGTTAAAAAGGAAAAATTCCTGTTTTTTTTTGTTGTTAATCTGATTTCTAGAACTTTACTATTTTTTTAAATTTCTTTTAAAAAAAACTGTTTATTCAAAGGGAAAAGTACTATTGTAGAAGATAAGGCTCTTAGATATCCAAAGGAATTCAGAGAGCTTCATGCGAGTATCGTGAAACAAACTTCATCAGTCAACAGGCCAGTCTGTTCAATAAAATAACCTGCAAATACCACGCTCTTATTTATAAGCTTAAAAAAGTCCACCTACCCTGGATTCAGGAGTTACATTTGTATTACTTCTGATGAAATACAGGGACAGTCATCAGATTTTATAGTAAATATCCCTTACACATTAGGAATAAATCCCCAAAACAATGACTTTATAGTTGGGTATTAATATTAATGATGTAAGAAAATTGCAAGCAGATTCCTCTGGGGAATGCTTGACATTAGTGTTATTGAAAGCTATTTTTTGTAAATCTTTGTAAATCTCAGTTACTCAGGCTCAATCACCATTAGCTTCTCCAAATGACTTTCATGAGTCCCGGGTGGCACGTTTCGATGTCTCTCTCACTCCTCATCCCTCTAAGATCAACTCTATGTTCTCACTCTAGCGTCTCTCTTGAGACTTGTGATTTATGATCACTCTACCAAACTATTCTCCTCTGACCTCCTATCCCTAACCACATGCATTCCCTGCAGGGATATCAAGAGGCAGGGGGAGGGCAAAGGAAGTTAGAACTTTCCTGGGGATTTCTTCCTTTTCCTGACGTCTCCACATCTCCATAATTCACCCGAAACACTTTAGTGACCTGTGTTCTGAACCCGAGCCTGCTCATCTTCTTGACTTCTCTGTATGCAGAGCATCTCCTCTCATGTTCCCACAAGGAAACCAATCGTTATCATGTCCCATCCCAGGCAAATGTTCTCCTGGCCAGGACAGAACTGTGTTCTCTAAGTGGAGACCATGGACCTTCTCACTAAGTCTCAGGACGTAACCAGGATGGAGCTGCAGAGAACACACCAAGGGGTCTTTAGACACCAAACTCCTCTCACTCTCTTAAAAATTCAGGATCCCACGTGAATGTTCTTATATTTTCATACTTCTTTTCTTGGCCTTATGCACATGAAGCTCACTCAGTAGCCACCAAACCCTGAACATTGTCTGAGAATCAAGAGGATCAGATACTTCCAAAGCAATAGCTCTGGCATGATGTGGGAAAACAGAGTGAGTTGCTAGCATTGCTCACTAAAAATTTCAACTAATGACTAACACATGACATATATGCACAGCACTCTGCAAAGCACCCATGCATCTGTTTTTATTTTCAGATTTGGACAGGAAACCCATTGCCGACAATGCTATGGGGCAGCAGTGTTTAGGCTCAAGGGCATGAGGACTTGAGCCTAAAGGTAGGAATGAGGCGGTAGATGAGAGCAGGGCCAGAGTCCTCCTGGGTTCCTGGGACAGTAATCATGTCTAGGGCGGTGTCAAAATCTAAGTAGAGAAATAGGATGAGAAGAGACAAGATGCTGACCCAGGAGTCAGAAGCCAAGAGAACTAGAGCCAGAGCGAGGTCAGGAGAGACTCTTTGAGCCTGAGGTCAGCTCATCACAGCTCAAATAGCAAAGCTCTATTTGAGAACAGAACAGTTCCATGAGGCTTGAGGGACCAGAATTCTCATCTAAAAGATTCTTTCATTGTTTTTGTACACACACTATTTAAATATGTCTTCTAATCACTATCTTCCCTTCTGGTCCTCATGTGCTGATTTTAGTCAATGCAGAAAGGTGAATTCAAGCGAAATTCTCTTAATTCGAGGGTGGGCCTTGGAAGTAGCTGCTGAGAGGGAATAGAAAACGATATTCTCTGGCGCGCCTTCTGCATCCAGAGGCAGCTCTGCTCAGTTGCACTGCTGCTGGCATTGGCTGGGTGCGGGGGAAGGAGTAGCTGCAGGAAGGAGGTAGAATGTGATAGTGGTTCCCAAGCCTGGTTGAATCTCAAGCACCTTAACACAACAAAATGCAGTCCTCGCTCAGGTTCTATGTCCAACCAAGTTAGTGAGGAGTGGTGTGTGTGTGTGTGTGTGTGTGTGTGTGTGTGTGTGTGTGTGTGTGTATCTGTTCACTGATCACCTGGGGACTCCATCTCTATGTGCTTCAAAGATGACTATATGAGGGGAAGCAACTGAGCAGAACCACTTAGTAGCTTTTAAGTATTTTCCTGAAAAGGACACATGTCACATGTCACATTTCAAGG
This sequence comes from Macroglossus sobrinus, assembly GCA_004027375.1. NCBI lineage: Eukaryota > Metazoa > Chordata > Mammalia > Chiroptera > Pteropodidae > Macroglossus > Macroglossus sobrinus. The sequence continues at coordinate 456,662 of PVKZ01001034.1, read as the reverse complement.
CTAATGCAAGTTGCATGACCACGTCTTACTTCAAAGAGGCAGGAAAGTACAATGCTACCACAAGTTCATAGATGGTAGAGATGGGATATTTGTGAATAGTTTTAATAATTACTGTAAGCTTGAGGTTCCGATTCACTGTATCTTCTCTAAATCAGTCTATGAATTTCCTAAGTTTGGAAACCTCAGGCCTGTCTAGCGGATCTTTTTGGAGAAACTGCCCAGCCAAAGTTTGATTCCTTGCCTTGACTTCTTAAAAGGGATCATAAGTAGAGGGTATAGGATTGCATTCAGCACACATCCAGCCCAACAAACAAATTACTTGGAATAGAAGCTCTTCAAGAGGGAACCAAATGCAAAGTAACCATTTTTTTTATTCCTATTAACAATAAAATACTTCCATAATTTCACAGCCCATTGCTTTAAAGAGCACATATATTACAAATAAAGGAAATCCACAAACTTTAAAGATTAGTATTTATCAACACTTTTGTACACATACACAAATATTTTAATATAATGATATCTGAAATGTTATCCATATAATTTTAGCACTGTCATAAGTATCAACTAAAAATGTTCTTTTCAATTTCGTAAAAACCATATATTTTACAATCTCCTATTTACATTTGAAATATGCTTAAACGTTACAAAAACACTGACTTTGACCTTTAAAATATGTGTACTAGGACTTGATATTGAACATATTGTAACTGACAGCAAACAGGGTTTGCTTTTGAGCTGCACATTCATTGGAATTTCATGGCAAATATTCAGCTTGGCTTGTTCAACTCTGCTCAAAGGAAAAAAAAATCATAAGAAATGTGCAAATCCAGAGACTGGCAAAATTCTCAAGCTAGCGAGGTAAAAAAACAAATATATATTAACACCATAAAAATTAAATAAATTAAATCTGTCTTTCTCTTCCCCGAGATTAGCTACGAATTTGGAAAGTCCTCTGAGAGCTGTGCCTGATGCTGCAGACCTTTCTTCAAATCTCCACGCAAGGTGAGATGGACACGGTAGGCGGAGCTGCAGTCGCCTTGCTAGTTACCCGAGAGAAGGTTCGCTCCAATCCGCGCTTTGCCGGGTCGTCCCTGCACGTAATCTTAAGACAGGACAGGATGCAACACAACAAAAGAACACAGTAACAGAGAAATTCATGTTAATATTTCCAAACACGAAATTAAAACCTAGATAAGTCATTTTTTTTTTATTCCCCATAGGGAATCTGCAAATTTTGACAGTGCACTTATCCAAGTAGATCTGAAGACTTTTTTTTTTTTCAAGGCCATGTCATAATAACGATTTTGGCAAAATTTAGAGTAGCATCACAATACTCTTCAACTCTCAGATATGAATTTATAAATGTTTGAGCACACCTCATGAATGTATACGAGTAAATCGAAATTTTATTTTATTCTATGAGTTTATAATTTAATTGTCGACATCCACCAAAAAAGAGAAACATCTGAAACCTCATTTAAATGTTTGCATTATTGGGAATATGAGAAAAAATTACTGTGGCCTGATTTTACCTTTGAATTTAATGTTAATATGCCTAACACTTTCTTGTCAGATCTGTTCAAATAATGATTTGTAAACCAAATAACAATAACAAAAATCCGAGGCACCTCTAGGGTGTATCTCTGTACAGAAAAGAATAAGTATTTATATTTCTAATTACAGAGATTTCCCCACTAACTCCACAAGCATTATCATGCGTTAGTTCTACCCTACTTGCAAGATAGAATTGCTACTTCTGTCTCTGAACACCCAGTATCTAAGTATCCTACACTACCAATTCATTCTCCTTATGGTCAAAGTTGCAAGTTCTGCTTAAATAATTTGCCAAATAATGTGTCCAAAGTGAAACTAAGAGCAATATGTCTTCGTATCTCTCCTGCTTGGGACCAACCAGAACGGAGTAGAACTGTTCTTTTCTTCATATTTTATATTTGATGCCATTACCACTGTCGACTTCACTACGCTGTCATCCTTGTAAATGCTAAAACAAATTTCAAATGGGCATCTTATATTTATGTTTCATCCAGATATTTATATGTATTATTTGGCTTCAGTCAAAGGAGGCTTTTAATTTTTGGCCATTTGTAAAATCGTGTGGCATTCTGGCTACGTACAAAGGCAATTATTGCCTACCTGTCACTTTAACAATTCAACTACTTCATCTCAATGTTTTGCTCACTAGCATCCACTTTATCCTGTTCCATCTCTTTCCTTATACTGCAGATTTTTTTCACCAAATATATGGCTTCAGAATGCCCTTTGAGATAAGACTTTCCTGGACACTCGTGGAGTGAAATGCATAATTAATTCTATTTCTATTTTTGTATTCCTATGTCTAAGTATCCATTCCAACTATGTTTCTATTTTAACAAGTTCAACAGTAGAATTGATCTCATCACTGTAATGATATATGTACCCATTTCCAGAACATGTGCATGAATATAGAGGTATGTGAAAATATTCATGAATGACAGATTACAGTTCATTCATAGATTGCAGGATTATGATAAGATATGACTACCCTTCCCTCTACTAGAGTTCAAATCCAAACATTACTTCAGATGCCTTTTCATTAAAAAAAAGTTGTGAAAAGCAGCACACAAATTTTTTTTTTGGTTATAAACAGGAAATGAAATAAATATCATTTTTTGAATACTATGGACTTTACAGATCCCCATCCTTTGCTAGCTATTCCTGATTTCAGGAAATTGTTCATTTCAACCAACTCAAAGCACTTCTCAATGGTTGTCATGAAAAGAGCTTATTTTGCTGTAAACAACTTATGGTTTTGCTGTGGACAACTTATACTTATGATCGATAATTATCAATTAAGTATTTCTTTCTCTACAATCTTCTTTACAGAGTTAGAAGTTGATATTTTATCTTCATTTTAATCTAAGGTGGAAAGGTGAAATGATCATATAATAGAGTAAGTCATTTTTAAGGAATATATATTTTTTTGATGACATCATGTATTTTGTGGTCATTGTCCCATATATAAAGACCTGTGGACACATCCCCATAGAAGCTCAGTACCAGAAGAAAATTTATTTTCCCCATCAACAGATGTATTCTTTTACTGGATAATAACACCTATTTAGTCCATCCGTTTCTTTTCTTTGCACCTGTTTGCAGGAAGCATGAAGTTAAATTTTGCTTCTCTTAGCAGAGGTTTTCTGGAAGTTATTTTTCTCTCCCCTTAATCACCTGGTCCTTGCTTTTGGCTTTTCGTTTTAGCACTTTGGAGTACAGTAGATCTTTGGTTTGGATACAAATGAACTCAAACATATTTTCGAAGCTGGGAGAGTATGAATTTTCTTTTTAAAAGCTAAGTTGTTAACTTTTGCTTTAATTGGTAGACTTATATGTATATATATATATAGACCTACCCTAAAATGGGAAAAAATTGTTCTAATTAAATAAAAACAAAGAGAACGCTAGCCACTATGGAGGTGTCCAGGGAAAACAAACAGTTAGGAAGAGATAGGTAGACCAGAAGACCACACAGGACAGAGTATGTATAAGGAAAGAAAAACATACCACTTTTGCTTACAGTACTGAGGGAAATACTAGATACAGAGGAACAGAAGCTGTATAAACATGGACTGCAACAGAGCTGCCAGGAAAAAAAAGAGAAAAGCATTTTTGCCTAAAGTTTCAAGTTCAGACACAATTTACAGCTGGAAACAAACATTTCTTTACCTCCTTTCTTAACTTTTAGATCCATTGTTTCTTCTTTTTGTGTCACTTTTAGATTTATGACTTCTTCAAACTATCAATGCCTCTCCATTGAGTATTTAATTTCTATTGGCTTCTTAATAATTCCAAACCAATACTCCCTCCACTAGGTGAACTACCCAGGCAGATTAATTCTCTCTAACACAAGTCAATTAACCATTTTTTTTCTCCACCTTCTATGAGTGGTTTAAAATGCGGGTAGCAGGAGATGGAAAGGAAGACCAAAGACACAGACATGTGAAATGCAATTAGAATAAAAGATTCATATGACACATTTTATGTTTTGTGAATAGTGTTGATATGGGCTATTTCAGGAAAGAAAGGGGAACTAATACTTAATGACTGGCTACTATGCATGAGGCACTATTGGGAGATTGGTTCAAGTCCTCCCTATCCATTATTCTGTAAAGAACACATCTAACTCCTGTAGGGGACCATGGGTGATGAGATGCCCGGTAGAGTGTGAGGGCTGAAGGATGCTGGGAAGCCAAAGAAGCAGCACTTGGCTTTTGACTGCTTGATTCTCAGCACTTTAAAAAGCACTGTGATTACTGAATGTTCATATTTTGTGCACAGCCTTAGAGAACATGCTGGATACATGCCAGAAATCACAGATGACTTGGTTGTGGCATGGGGTGGGGTGAGTTTTATCACAACTGTGCACATCTGTAGGAGGCATTCTTGACCTTAAAAGGCCATGACCCTATTCTGACACTCGTAGTGGGTCTCCACATCAAAGCCTCAGGGTTGGGAGGTCTTAAGTCAGGGTGACTGGAGTGGTAGCAACCCCTAGTGGGAATTCCACCCAATGTTCCTTGGTGTCTAATAGGGCTCGTCTACTCTAGGAAATGAATAGCTCATATGGTTCGGATAAACATCTTTGAAAAATGTGGAAAGCATCTGGGTTCTCATCTTCCTTTTCTCCAGCGCTTGCTCCAACCTGAGCTCTAGGCAGGAGGTGCTGTGCGTGGGGGAGAGAGGAACTCGGCACCGTGGCATTCGTGTAAGGTACAGGGGTTTCAGCAGCCAGGAAAAAGGCTCTTTCCATTCCTTCTGGCACTGGGGACACAATGGGCACATTCTGTGAGTGGACAGCTCGGGCCACCCCACGGAAAGCCTCACCTGCTCGTTCATAATTGCAGAGAGTTCGCCGAGCATGTCCTTATAATGGGACCGCAGTTCTTCCTGATACTCCAGCTGGTCCTCCTTGATGAGGCGCTCATTCACGTCCAGGGCCTGCCCACACGCATCTGCAAATTGCCTTCGGTGACAACAATAAGCAAGTTAACAAGCAGCCACAGAAAGTGGCAACTCAAAGTCAGGCTGCTGACGCACTGCCCCCACCCAGACAGGGGCTGGCCAGGCAGTTTTCTGGGGGCACTCATGACTCCCTGTCTCAAAAAGCCCAAGGAGGAACGTTCTTACGAAGAGACGCCTACCTGAAGATTTCCTTCAAAAGCTTTACTTGGTTGTCAGGGTATTTCTTTGCATTGGTTTCTTCAAGAAAAGCTCGCGCATAGGCCATTGGTCCGGCATTAACCTGTCGGGGAGAAGAGACCTTGCTGAGGATGGTGCCACCGCCTCCACGAGCAGCGTCTCCACAGCTGGAAGGGGCGGCCCCTTGTGCAGCGGTCGTGCGGTCCCCGGTTCTCTCACATCGCCCTGCAGTCCACTCACTTGTTATCTGTCCCCCATGCGGTCCATAAGCCACTGCAGGATGCCCCCGAGCACCACTGCCATCCTTCCTGAACGTGAGCTTCTTGCCCACAAGTTCCCATTCCTGCCCTAGCCCAATACTGCTTCAACGATCATTTTCTTAATATCTTTGAAAACTAGGCTCCCTTTTGTTTCCTTAATTAAGTTTAATTTAACACCTGTGAAATGGAATGTTTGATGTGCTATTTTTTTTATTATCATTAGAATAAACACATAACTATAATAAAAGACATGGCACAGGAGTAATGACATGCGCCCACCCCCGGGGTTACCAGGTCTCCTGTTTCCACTGGATGGTCTGGCTTAGATTCTGGCACAAGGAGGCATTGATTGGATTTGCTGAATGAAAGCACAATGCCAGGTCCTGTTCATGCTCCCGCACGTGACTACGCTCACACCGGTGCAGGAGTCTGTATTTCTTAGCGCTCATAATCTTTTAATGTGACCGTGGGGCTTGGGAGTGGTAAGACGACAGAAGGAAGCTAGTTGTGTCTCCGAGCCGCCTTCAGATGTCTATGATTTACCAGGTGGGGCCAGGGCGGTGGAACGAGTAAACAGCACTCATGTTTTCTTTTGCTTCTCCAGATCAATCTCCACGTTCCTCTGCTTAGCTACGTGCTGTCCCGTTTGGAGTATAACAATGGTTCTCTTGCCTTCTGCTTTTAAAATTTTATTATTATTATTGAGTCAGCCATGGGGTCCACAGACAGGAAAGACTCTCGAGATCCAGGTCCATATCAGGATCAGCCCTTTTGATTTTTTCTTTTGTCTTAAGCTCTAATGCAGCCTTGTGTGACACTGTTACTGGCCTGCCTTCATTTTACATTTTAACATTTTGTTCATTATGGATTTTCGACATTCCTTTTGGTTTTTAAAAATATTGCATTACCATATTATTTTATCTTGATTACTGAGTTTTTTGGATGCCCCCTTAAATTTTGTGCCTGTGGCTAGTGTCTCACTTGCCTTATGCTAGTCTCAGCCCCGACTGAGTGCTCTGCCTCGCGGCTTCTTCCCTTCAGGCCCCTAGCAGAGGCCACTTCTGTCTGTCTGTCTTTGGCTGGCTCTCCCAGCTCTCTCTCTGCTCCCCTAAGTCTTCAGGGTACCTGAGGCGGGGTAACGGCCCCTCAGTCTTGATGGCCACATGGGAAAAGTATAAGCAATGTTTAGGAAAACCAACAGGGGTTTTCAAAACCAACAGGGGTTTTCCTAAACATTGCTTATACTTTTGCCAATAGTTTATTTTTTATTTTTATTTTTTGTATTTTCTTTAATTGCCTACTATGAGAAGCCCATCTGTTTCCTATCAGGACCTCGATAGATAAATATTGGTGCACATTTTATAAACTAATAAACATTCTTCAAGAAAACTTGTTTTTGAATAATTGTGTAAGGCTCTTAGTGACAGATATTTACAAGCGAGCCATGTGTATTCATTCATAGTTAATTCACTTGTTAGAATTTAGAATATAGGACATAGTTTATCCCGACAAGTTGGGAAAGGGGGGTTGAGGAAGAAGAAATTTTATTTCAGTTAAACTTGAGAAAGGCTTATCTCCATGTGTTTGGCACCGTCTATGAAACTAAATCTTAAAGACTCAGATAAAGGTGTTAGATGCTGTCGCAAACAGAAAAAAAAAATGTCTCTCATACTATTCACAAAAGAATTTCAAGGGCACATTGCACTAGATTCCAGCAGCCTCGAGCATCTCGGCTCTGGGTAGGGCTTACCTTCACGCTGACGCTGCCCTGGAGTTTGAGCTGCAGTCTGATCATGTCCACCTCCTCCATCGTGCAGAGCTGATTGAGCTCAGAAACTTTCTTGGACATCTCATCAATCGCCACTTCAATAGGGTTCAGTTCTGTGCTCGACTGGCTTACGACCTGTATCCTCTTCTTCACGTAGGGGAACAGGTGACTTGCTGCACGAGAGCAGTGAAAGAAAATGGAAAGGGTGAGAGATGGAGTGAAGACTCAGGAGCCACCCCGAAGGGGGAACTACGATTCTGTATTTCCTCCTTGCACACATGGTGCATGTTTTTGCATCTGTGAGTGATTTTTTGTCCCATGTGTCACATGCTCTCACACCTCTCAACTTTTGTCCCTGCTGCTTTTGCCTGGGATGCTCCTTCACACTTCACTAGCCATGTGCTCCTTCTCAGGGCTGGATCGGGACCTTTGTTCGGACTCTCTGAACACTGAGAAGATTATAGCTTCCATTACAACTTATAATTCAAATAAAATCTACACTAAACCACAGTAAAGAAGGCTTAAATATATGCCGAATAACCTATATTATAATAGCTTTGTTTTAGCTTTTAAATTTTTTTATATATTTATTTTTTTCTTATAAAAGCTTTAGAAAGTTTACTGAAGGTGAATGTTTTTCCTAGTTTGGATGCCCCTGCTATTTCTCTATCTATTGCATAATCCAGGAACCTTCATCCCTCACACAGCTTTGATCTCATTCGTCCAGATGCCTTCGTTCATCTTTCCCCCTCTCTCTGCCTTCGAAGCCCCTCTCCTGTGTCCCCACTTCACTTATCCTACTGTGCTCACCTGAAATTCTTGCTTTGCTTGACTATTTTTCCTAATAGGCTATGAGAACCGCGAGGCCAGAATCGGGTTTCATTGATCTGAATCGCCAGAACAGTGCTTGGCATTGAGTTAGCATCCATCGTATGTTGAATAAACGAAAAGGACAACTAACTCACAGAATGGATCTAGATAGTACTAGAGAGAAAGCTGGAGAGCTGTGTTTGCTTTACAGACGAGGAACGGGAATGAATTCGATAGTGGTTTAGGATCAATTCTGAGAGCTGCTAAAGCTGATGTAAGGGAGGGTTGATGAAGGGAGGGAGGAGAGCTGAGCTGAGAGTGCCTTTCCCCCGACAGACACCATGACCCCTGCGACTGCAGGATTTAATGAGAGGAGGCGTGCAAAGTGACTCTACTGACAACTTGTCTTCCAGTTGACTTCTCAAGGGTCTTCCTCTTACAGAGGATAAAGAAGGAAAGTCTGCCCTTTCTGGCAAACATTTCCACATGTTGAGAACTGGTTTGTGAGGTTGAAATGTCTTGATTTTTCACTAATTGAGCCCCCAAAGAGAGACCTGCATGGGAACCAGAGCTTGTGGCCCGCTGCACCTACTGGTCAGCACTGTCCGTCGCTTGCACTGCTCCTCCACGCCTCCATGCTTCTTGCCCGACAGCGTAAAGGGCGTCTCAAAGACAAAGCGCTTGATGTTGTGGTGCATTTCAAAATCCGTCTTCCGGTCCTCTATTTCCTTTTCCTCAAAGAATGGCGTGACATAGGTCACCTGGATGTAGGCATATTTGGGGTCCAAGTCCTTCGGGTTTACCTGTGTGAACACATTGTGGTGAGAGAGAGAGGTGAGCCCTGTGGGGCTCCTGAAAGATAGGCAGCCATTTCCCAGTGGCCTCCTGAGGGTGCTGTCCCTCTCCCCTTGCAGAAAATGGGCAATCATGTCATTTGGAACTGGGTGGGACCACAGAAAGAGTAAGGAGCCAGATGGAGGTAGAGGTGGGACTGAAGCCAGCTACCTAAGTAGCTGAGGCATCTTATTTAATCCTTTATTTTCTTTTCCCTCTGTAATGAATGTCCACACTTTTGCCTGAAATATGAGTTTTTTGAGAGTGGAACTATATCTCTTTGTTCTTCTACTTTTGAGCCGGGAACCTAGCTTGAGGCCATCAACTCCAGGCTTGTAAGATGGAAGGAAGACCCTGGTATGGTTAGCAGATTAACTCATTAGCTTATCACGTGATTGCAAACGTTTTTATTTTCTATTTCTCAAATTCCTTTTATTATTTGAAATAAATTATTGTATATAATTTATTTATCAACTTTGCCCTGGTGAACAGGCTTGATAAATAACAAGAAAGATGGGGCGGGGGTCTCGACAATGACCAAAAAAATGCCAGAGAATTGCTCTTGTTTTCCTTCAAGTTCGGAAGACGTTCTTCTCAGCCTCTTTTCTAATCATTCCTTGGAAAAATTTCAAACTTATTCCAATTTTTTTCCATCCATTTCCTCACCCACTGCTTAATCAAGTCCAGAGATTTGTGGAAGCTCATGAACTATTAGTACTACTAATAATTCACATTGTAAGATGAGTATAATTGCAACCATTTTAACAGATAAACAATGGAGGATCAGAGTGGGCACCCACTTTCTCCAAGATAAGTCACCAGCTGATGAGCGGTGGCAGGGTGTGATGAAGGCTCCCACCGTTCTGACACCAAATTGGGCATTTTTCTCATTCTACTCAGAACTCTGTACTTTCTACTCAGGAATGGCACCTGAGAATGGTTGTAGCTCTGTCCATGTTTATGGGGAAGGGGATTGCACCTTTCATTCCTAGGAAGGGAATGATGAACACGTTTGTAACAGTTTCTACCTAGACCCAGTGATCTCATGGGACAGACTCCTCTAAATATCAGCTTCTTTAAAAGAAGACAGGGTAGAAAAGATCTCTTCTGTGGCCCAAAACAGGCCTACGCAGGTGGGTGCAAACCAGATTTTCCAGCCCCATCTTCTGCCATAGTCTTCTATCCAATCTGTGTTTCAAAGACCTGCCATTCTCTAGACACACCACCCTGTTCCATCCCTCCCTGTCATTGCATGTGCTGGGCCACTCAGAACGTCCTTTGCTTCCAACAAACACCTTCTCACCCTGCAGTTTCCAGCTCAGACATCCCCTCCTCTGTGAAGCACTGCCCAACCAAGAATGAGCTGGTCGAACCTGCTGCCCTGGGTTTTCCCTGTATGACTTGCACTATATCTCCCGAGGTACTTCATTGCACTCTATTTAATGAGCTGGTTGCACACATCCTTCTCTCCTTAGCCCCAGGTGAGCTGTGAGCTCTGGATAAAAGAGAATCTTTGAGCCTCAGCTCCTAGTTCTGGGCCTGACATGCAGTAGGTGCTGAATAGAGGCTGGCTAAGGGAATGAAGACATATTAGAGAATTCTGGGTAATCAAATCAGAAGATGAAAGCTTTTGCTTTCTGGAGCATGAGAAGGTTAGTTAGATGTTCATAGGTCAATACAAAATCACTAGCAACTCTGCTACTATCACAGGGGGTAGATTTCAAAACAGGTAGACCCAGGGAGACCTCCATGACAGAGTAAATACTTTTTTGTTTTTCCTCTAAGTCCGCCATTGGGCCCAATCACTTGAATTCTTTGGTTGTTATATAAGTGCATATTTGCAAATTACCTATGGGAAAAATGCAGAATTTAGCAAGTTGTTTCAGTGATTACTTAAGGGTTATTCAAATAAACAGGTATAATAATGTTTTTGACAAAAAAAATCACCAATCAATCAACCAATAACAAACAAACAGGCAAAACAGCCCAAATAGTTTAGGTAGTTTACTCTTCATAGTCAAATAGCAAATAAAAAATAAAAAAGTTTAATAAATGTAGTTAAATTTTTTAAATTAAAGTTAATTCTTCACTTTTATGTAAATGTTGATTTTCCTCTACCTTGTTGGAATCCTGGATTATCTTTACGTTGTCTGCTCCAAATTTATCTGCATAGAGCTTGAGGAGTCTTTGGGAAATCTCAGAGAGACCTGTCAGCTTAGGCTCTTTATAAATATACTCTTTACCTTCTTCTTCTTCAAAAAAACCCTATGGAAGACACATAAAGAACCACTAATTTTATTAGAGAACTCCAATTGCATATCACAAAGCAAAACAGAATCCAGGTTTGGGTTGTCATTCAAGCCATTGATTAATACCTTATAAAATCTAAATCAGAGAAAAATCAAGTGAAGAAAACAAAATACCATGTTAGAATCAGTTATTTATGGAAACACTCTGTAGCCAAGCCAAGAACATCATGAGATATCTCATACATATTTTCTCTATTTGTAGAAATCAATAGTAATACCTGCTTGCATAAATTTTGGGGGAAGAATGCCCTCATGTGGCAGCCTTGGGTAGAACATGGAGTCCGGAGAATTTTTGGCATTTTTCAAAGAACTATATCATTTGAACAAGGTCTTCTAAAAGTCTTTGAAGCTAGCATAGAAAACACTGTAGGACATGTGAAGGGATCTAAACCTACATCATCTTAGATGAAAAACCACAACACTTGTATGGTTATCACAGAAATTACACATGGTATGCTCCCAAATACTGTTATTTTTAAAATAACTTTACATTATTATCGTCAGGGGCCTGATGCAAATTTGCTAAATGCAAATTTGTTATTTAATTTACTAGATCTTTTACATCCTTGCAAAGCTAGACCTTACAGGATTGAAAAACAATAAAGTAACCATGCTATCACTCTTATGCCAGAGGAGCAAGTTGATGTTAGCCTCTATTAATTTATTTGTCTAGTTTGAAACAGGGGAAGTCCATTACCTGTGGATAACTAAGTCTTTATAATTCCTTCTCTTTGAAGAGACACAGAGCATTTTCCCTGTGGGACACATGTAGCCTTAAAATACTAGGTTATCCAGAGTGAAGAACTTAAGGGCATCTGCTTTCTTCTGACTATAGAATTTACTTCAAGAAAAATGCTTTGGAGGGCTAGGTAAAGATACTGGAGATCACAAAGAATCTTAGTGATCTTTACTTTTTAAAAAATACATTATCTTTGACTATTTAAATGATATTTATTTTGACTATTTAAATAATAATGTTACCATACTGGGTTTTTCGTGGCTAATGTGAGGTGACCTAAGAATGATGATGAAATTCACATCTGTATGGGTACCTTTACACCTGGGAAGCACTTTCACCCTGGTACCATCATGAACAGTGTACTTTGTATCATAAGTGGGCTGTAACTGTACATTTGTAGAAGCCAAGGAACAAGGCACTTTGGACAGCACAGTTCTTATCAAGCAGGTAATTGATTGCCTGTTTTCTTGGGTATCTCCCAAAATGACTTCGATTTTTTTTTTCAAGTCGGGAAAGTGTCTTGTTTAATGCTGTATGTCTAATGTTTAGCACAGTGCCTGGTCTGTAGGGGATGTCGCTCTACATTTATTAAATAAATAAACAGATGGATAAAATAGTTCCGGTGGGTGTACATCTTGAAAAGATGTATCTGCACCAGGTATAAGTGGAAATGATTCCAGTGCCATTAATAACATTGCTTTTACTAACAATTTATTTGAGAAATGTTCAAGACTAAACACAGCTGATGATGAGTACCTTGACCCTAACCTGCTAAAAAAAAAAAAAAAAAAAGCAAGTAACATATGATGTTGAAAGCTTGCAAAGCAGCTCCTGGTTGTTCTTGTAGACTTTGGCAGGGTGGTGGGGGCCTTTTTATTCTTTACTGTCTTTGTGGAGTTTTGTCTTATTCAAGGTCAGAAGTTAGTGGCTAAAATTGACAGACTGACACATCAGACAAATAAGACTTCTGATACTGTCAACCAGAATCTCCCTCAACCACCCCGGGGCAATAGCTAAAGCAATATTTATAACTTCCATTTCAGTGAGGAAAATGTCTCCAACTCCCAGGAAGAGATTTTCACATCACGGTGTGAAAACAAGTACAAAGAGACATTTTCCCTGTGAAGTTTTTTCCCTAATACCTTTATGAACCCAGAGTTGGCAGAAAAGGAGTGTGAGAAGCAAGATTTTATTGTCATTACTCTGACCGTTGGGCATGACCTGTGACTTTCATCCCTATTCCTTGGTCTGGGGGACAGGAAGTAGTACAGACTCAGAAATTTATTGGGAGGCCCCCAAAGACAGTGCCTGGCACACAATGGGCTGTTGGCAGTTATTAGCTATGATAAGGAGGATGCGGATGATGACAATGATAAAGAAGAAAATTCTGCATCAGTAAAGCAAGTCGAGTTCTGGCTCAGATGTGAAGAAATAGCTTAACTGAGTTTCAAGGGCTTAAAAATACATACCTTCATCTTCTCTTGCATAGAAACTATACTTTCCTTTTTATAAAAGTCCACTGATGCTCATTTTGACATTTTGGTAAGTAATCCAAAGAAAATAGATTCAAAACTATCTGTCTATCTATCATCTATCTATCTATCTATCTATCTATCTATCTATCTATCTATCTATCTATCTTATCTATCATCTATCATCTATCATCTACCTAACTACCTACCTACGTACCTACCTACCTATTATGTATCTATCATCTATTGAGGGTGGAAACTTACCTATTGAGAATATTTTATAAAAACAGTATAAAGGAGCTGTAGTAGAATAAAGAATTTAATTTGCTATCTGCCACGAACTGTGAAAGAGCTGTTGGAGCTAGAGAAATGGCAGCTCTAAAAATGTTTGAAATGCATGTTCACCTTTCATCCAAGGAAACTGTGAAAGCCAAGCCCACTGAACCACAGGACACTATCTTAAAGAAGATTTCAATTTCAGCTCTGTCTATGAAATAAATGGTTTATAAATAGGGACACAAGGTGATGAAAACCCAGGGGCAGTTTCTCTTTTGTTTTATTGCCAAGGTGATGAGCAGACTGTGTTTCAAGGCAACAGGAAATGTAGCCTCTGCATTTCCCTTGCTAGTTTGGTTTTTAAAAATGCCATTTTACAATGCAATAAACACCTTGATCTGTCGTGGTTAGGAAAGAGCATATATTCTAGTAAAACAAGGACTTTGAGTTAGTAGGGTTAACATGTATGGATTATAAAACTTCAAGGGATTCTGATAAAAATGACTTTAATAAACTGACAACTAAAGTCATCGACTCCTTAGATGTTTTTGCAGGCACTTTAGAATCTTGCAGTGCCACCCGGATCATTACTGGGAAGTCAAATACAAACGCTCCTGCTTTTATATTCAATTGATTCAGAGGTCACAAACAAAGGGATGTATTGAAAGCAGAATCTAGTATATAAAAGATGGGTCAGAAAACATTAATCACAGGCTAAATGTTAAGAGAAGAAAGGCTACAAAAATGCAGAGAAATGGTTCCATATAAATACTAACTCAATTGCGCATACGTGTGTGTGTGTGTGTGTGTGTGTGTGTGTGTATAGTGGCCTTACGAACTACACATTCATTTTTCCTCCTTTCCCCAATCTGCTTTCTATTAAGATTCTGAGATGCATCTATACCCATGTAGACATGAATGAGAATCAATGTACATCTTTTGGTGAATAAAATAAAATTCCCCCAGGCCTTTTACTGAATTCATTTCAGGGGCATTTGCTGTTTTAAGTTATGCAATGCACATGTCCTTGCTTGCATTCACGCTTAATATCAGAGCCTAAAGGTTTCATCGATTACAGTTGATGTTTGATCACCACTGCTATTTTGTTACTCTGGGAATGAATACTTGATGGCACTTTGGTGATGTTTTCTATAGGTTGTTCTGTGTAAAATTTCCACAGGCAACGATGATGCCAGGGGCTGCATTAGAAAATTCACGCTATGCAAGACTTGTGTTTTTAAAATTCCAACTTGTTTTCTAGCGTGTGGCTCATTGAAGACATAATATTAACTACTCTCCTCAAGACTCTAATAAAAATAAAATAAAATAAAATAAAGTAAAATAAAATAAAATAAAAGCACTGTCTACTTGAGACCCTAAAAAATTTACCCAAAGGCCTTTGTGGGGGGTGGAGAGCCTATTGCGTATGCTATTCGCATAACCTTTGTAACACAATTGCAAGACGTGTCAATCTGGATACTAAAAGGTGAATTTTACAGGAACATAAAGAATCATCATAAAAAATATTTTTGATTATAGGGATTATGCTAATAAGTTAGTCAAGACTTTATCTTAGATCTGTGGAGCTTTCATTCTGCAATGCCTGGGGAAATGTCCAAATCTATTTGGTTTTTCTTTATCATCAAGTGTGAAGTGAGATGCACTGTCTGTCCCTGCTCAACATAAAAGCTCCCACTTTCCATTTGGTGGCTTGGGACAGGTATTTGAACAATAAGAACCAAGATTCTAAATTGCTGCTTATCGGGATGACCTTCATTGGTTCTCCTTGTTCAAAGGCAGCTAGGATTTGAGCTTAGGCCCACACTCCCATCCATAGATTTAACAGAACACTTTGCCTTTTAAGCTCAGGTTGGAATTTTTAATAAAAGACAATTGAGAATACTGGCAGCATTAAAAACAAAAAGCCAGGCACACAAGCATCTCTCTACTGAAGAATCTGTGAAAGGAACAAAGTTAAGTCACTTGAAAGTCACTCTCCCCAACCTTCCCCATCACCCCCTCAGTCTATTTAGTATAGGGGTATTCAAGTATTCATTTAGTAGGTGAGTTAAGGACCCACGACCCCAAATTTATAAGTGAAGGTAGAAAATATGGTATGGATGTGGGAAGGGACTTAAAGAATTACAAAAAAGTATGTACTGCATAGACAAGCAGAGTTGAATATGAACAATGTGTGGATATTGAAAGAATATCTCTTTTCAGTTTAATCAAAAATAATTATGTTGAATCGCATGAAGTTGCCATTTTTTTCCAGTGAAAAAATAGTTTAATACGGGCAATTTCATATGGTTCAAAATAACACTAAGAAAATTGTGTCACAGAGCTCTAGGTACTGGCATGTTATTTTTGTCTTTGCTTGTCCTCCAAATTTCTGACATGGCTTCTTTCTGCATCTCAGAGGACTCGACCAATTGAATAAAGGTTTAGTTTGCTGTCCATCTTTTGTAGTTGGAATTAGCGTCGTCACCTCTGAGACTGCTCAGAGTCACCACAACAGACAGCCCTGCTCCCCCATGATACTCATCTGGAAGGTCCCCATTAATGCCACCACTCCAACTTTTGAAATCCTTCCACTGTGCTTTTCTGAATCCACTGCAAATCTCAGTGGTCTGAAATTTCTAATACTGAGTCTCCTATAAATATATTTCAGATCTATGGTGCCCATATTTATCTCTGTGCACATGTGTGTGTAGATTTTCAGACTACACCTAGTGTGGTATAGAAATAGACTATATATGAAAAATAAAGGATACATTTTTGTAATTCAGATAACTGGAATCAACATGGTTTAGTTCAATAAATTGAGTATGACCACAGACTGAATGAAAGCAGGATTATCTTACCCTTGTACCAAATGCTCATTTGCACAAAAACATTAAGATTCAGTAACAC
The DNA here is from genome assembly GCA_004027375.1 of Macroglossus sobrinus. Lineage (NCBI taxonomy): Eukaryota > Metazoa > Chordata > Mammalia > Chiroptera > Pteropodidae > Macroglossus > Macroglossus sobrinus. The sequence goes on along the minus strand of PVKZ01001034.1, from coordinate 440,082 downwards.
CATACACAGGGAAGTGTAAGGATTATTAGAGCATGCAAATGGGAGAGAGAGAGAGAGAGAACTTACCACAGCCTGGAGCAACCAAGACCAAAAGAAGGGAAGAGCAAACATCTGCATTAAAATCTAGTTGGAAAGTAGTCTGATTAGTTTCCACCTGCTCTGTGGCCAGTATCCTAGATATTGGTTGGAGGAACCACCAGTAGGTTTTCATGAGTATTAACGGCAGTTAATTACTTTTTCCATTGGAAAGATCGCCTGAAGGATGGAGACTCAAATCTAGGTTGGCCAAATGCTCATCTTGTGTGTCACTGCTGTGCTGCCATTCCCTGGAAGCCCTGTCTTTCTCCTACACCCCTGAACTCCACTTTCTCTTCCTGATCAGGTTTTCTGCCATGTTTCTTGCTAATGTTTCAGCAAAGTCAAAAATTGTTTATTTTTTGTTTCTTGTTGACTTTCAAGATATCATTTCGGCTTTCTTTCTCCTCCTTTTCTGCACATTTCTCTCTGCTCAAAATACACTGAGTTCAGATAGTTTAGATTCTTTTCCAGGGGCTTCCCAAATCTTTAGACTGTCCCCCCACATCCCTGTTCCCCACACCATGAGTTTTCTTTGTCTCCACAATCCTGGTGCTGCTGTGCGCTGGGGAAAATCTGGGTTGAATTAATCTGTTTAGGTGAGGGCTACTCAGTATACTTTCCAGGTAGAGAGCAGCTATGTTTTTAAATTCAGAAGTTCATTTTTAAACTGCCTTTAGGAGATTAGAGGAAAACAGATGTTTTTAAAAAAATACTTTAATGGGAAATCATCTAGAATGACCATGCTTTATTTGACTCCTTCAGTTGGTGTCTTAAAAGGTTCTGAGGAGAACAAGAAGCTATGTGCAGAAGTGACTTATATGAAGAGAACAGAAAAAAAAAGAAAATAAGAGGGCTGAGTTATTCCAGCCATGAACATATGAGAATGGAATGTTTATCCACAAGAGTAATAGTCTGAAATATGTCTGTTGAAACATGATAGTGTTATGAGCCTTCCTGAAAAGAATAGAATGATGCTTGGGTTTAACCCACTTAAAGCACTACTCAGAGACATTCATTATTAATATGTAATACAATCGCTTTACTTTCAGGCCAGTGCTATGGCTGGCTAATATTTTCAGTCTTGTTCATTGTTTATGCAGTAAGCTGAGAAATGTAACTTTTCAAATTATATTGACCTGCAGTATTCTGCCTTAAAGCAGTGACAGTTTGAAAGTAGGAACAAAGAAAAGGCATGATTATAAAGTCAAAAGCTCATGGCTTTGACTTGGTGGAGCCCCCAGAAATTCTTTACCTCCTAGAAGGTTAGGAATTTCATTTCTTAAAACATGTTCAATTTAATGTCACTTTTCTGTATGGCACAAACCTATAATTAGATATTTCAGAGTGAACTGAGAAGCGAGGACACTGAAAAATAAGTATCCTCTTTCTCCAAGAAGTTAGTGATCACTGTTTTAATTCAATCTGCCTAAAGACCCATGGAGTTCTCTGCCCAGCACATCCCTACAGATAAATACATGGACTCACATCGAGAGAAACACTCAAACGTACTCAGACATACCCACCTTCACCCCACACCCCCTCAGTCCTCTAGCACATGTAGTTAGATGCCCATAAAGAATAAAAGACAACATCGAGCTGATCAACAGAATTTAGGGGCCACGCTGCTTCTGGTGAACTCACCTGCCCGTAAAACGCCACGCGATAGTACCGACCAAATAGCCGCTTCTCTGAATTCACCACCTCTGCGACTTTCAGGTAGGACCGGTGAATGTCGTAGTAGAGATCTGACAGTTTCTGAAACCATAAATCAAAGGGTTTCATGAAGATGATGCTGACATAAAAAAAAATAAGGAGTTTCTACTTTTGAAAATAGTAAATAACTGACCCATTTAAAGTAGGCTATTTGAACTAATTTCTAGGTTTTGAACACTTACTTTGAAGTCTCTCTGCTTCTCAAAGACAGCGATGATGGGTTTGTTGACATCAGCGATGAGTTCATATCTCTCAGACTTCCAAAGAAACTCCACACACATGTACAGCTGTTCCACCAGGATATTCTGCAGTTTCCCAAACCAAAGCAAGATTTTACATGATTAACATCCCTGAAGCTTAGCTCCAAAATTATTGCATTGTCAGTTTTTTTCATAGTGAGATTTTCTCTATCTTTGTTATTCACATTTACATCTAGCCAGCAAGGGATTGTGGTGTCACCTGGATTATTCCCTTTCTCTCACTACCATCACCTAATTAGTCCCTCAAACATGCTAATTTAAATCTATGAAAAGCCCGCAGACCTTTCTAGTGCTTTCCATTCCCACTGTCATTGACAGGCCAAATCCCTGGTTTTGTACTCTTAAATCCCTGCATTAGTCTTCTAGTTAATCTGTTTCTCCATTCCAAATGGTCCTATGTGTTGCTACCTGCAAACTTTTTCCTAAAGCATAAATCTGATCGTGAGATCTCCTCTGCCTTAAAAATCTGTGAGAACGTCACTCTCTAAACTGTTGTCCAGACTCTCTAGCATGGTATTCAAGGAGCTCCGTAATCAGGCGCCAGCCCGCCTTGCCGTGGTCCCTCTCTCACCTTGCATTTGGGCCATATCATACCACACCATACCATCCTGAGAACCCTCACACTCTGGCCTGTTTTGTTGCTACACCTATAAAAACTTTATTTTCTCATTGGCATCTTCACATCTTATCAAATATCAAGACCCAGTACAAAAGTCTAGAGGACTTTTATTTATGTCCCACTCATCTTCATTCCAACTACTTTAATGTAAAAAAATTGTTCCCCTTTCAATCACAGCCACATAAGATGCTTATATTTAGAATTTACTGGCTGTAAATTACTGGTCTCAGATTGGCTACTCCCCACCCTGAAGGAAGTTTGTCTTTCTCAAGATTCTAAACTCTTTGAGCACTGGGATTATGCCTTTTTTATCTTTGCCTCTCACCCTTAACTCAATGTCTCACATATGCTAGTGATTTAATAAATGTTCAACTGAATCAAATTATATACTTTCTAAAGAAAGTGGATAATATTGTTGGGATGTTTTCAACAGTATCTTTTTAAAAAGGATTCTTAAACGTTGTTTGGAATAGTTTATTTAAATATGTAGTTGCGTTTATTGTGATTTTGCAATGTACATTTAATTAATGTAAAACTATATGCAAAATTTCATTAAAATCCACCCCCACGTTTGCTTTCTGTATCCTTATTTTTGATCTATGTAATATTATGATTTTTTCAGAGTTAACTTATGTAATAGTTTACTTACTTAATGAAGAGAACTCTATTACCTTCACCAGAATTGTTGCTAAGTTATTTCCAGTAGAAAGCTACTTTTTGTTAGCAAAAAATAACCACGGTTTGCATTCCAGAAAGAGGTTTTCTGCAGAAACTAGTAAGCCTTTTTGTTCAATTGTATTTGTAAATAAACTCTCTAATGCATTAAAAAAAATGTTGGGACCAGCTCACCAAGAGTTTAGCATTCCTTACCACTTTTACCAAAGGTCTGGAGATTATATACCTTATAAAAGAGCTGATCATAGATATTTGGGTCCATCTTAGAGAAATAAAGTTTAATTTAAATTTTCATTGAAAATTATGCTTTATCAATGGAATCTGATATTGATTAATCATAGCTTAATTTTAGCCTGCATTTCATTTTGCTTCAGTCATATTATATTAACTTTATTTGATTTCTGAATAAGATTTTCTCTCCTTCATTTAGCTAAATGTTGCAATTCGATGAATCTTTTTATTGTACACTATATCATTTAGGTCTAACCTCATTGTATGGTGTGTCTTGCATTCCTGAATCTTCTTTCATTGCTCCTTCTTCTTTAATATTTGGTGTAATGCTCAGAAAAGCCGGCCAGCCCATGGAGAACATGCCTTGAGAGGACCAAGCAAAATGCAAAATTACTATTAGAGCCAAATCTTGCTTGAATTAGATAATGCCTTTCTTTATGACATTACAAGTGGTGGTATTGCAATTTAATGAAGTTTGTTTGCCTCATGTCAATGAGATGGTTAGATTATGACTGTTGATAAATATTCTCTGCCAGGCAGTTAATGTTCCCATTTTAATTCTGTATTGTTTTCAAGTGACACGTTTTCTACAAGAAGCTGACATGGGATTATGGGCAGAACACAGGATTTGTAGCTTCATGCAAGCCCTCTGTTCCTTGAGTCTGTCTGCCTTATTTGTTAAACTGGAGATATTAATGTCTGTCTCATAGGGTGGTTGAAAAGACTCAAAACATTAATATTTGAGAAAACACTTGGTATGGTCAGTACCTTATAAAGATGGCACTCAATACTCACTAACTTTTACTCTTTTGCTATATCTATAAACTTTTTCATTTTTTTTTTTTTAGCTTTTGGCTACCAAGATTTAAAAAAAGATCTGGCTCTATAGATATATATGAAAACAATTGATAATGGGTAGCATCCACAGAGGAGAAACTGGATCTGAATGGTCAGGTGTATGAGTAATTATGAGAGCACTCTGAAGTGACAGATCAGTCCTTAAACTTTGGCCTCACCACAAATTAGCCATGAGCCTTAAGGCAGGGTTATTTAACTTCTTTTGGTTTTCTCGCTTGTAAACAGGAGGCGATAATAGCACTTAACTCATAGACTTGTTATTGGTAACTAATTCAGATACTGTCAGTGCAGAGCCTCCTGCAGTGCCTTATATGGAGCATGAGTTTTTTAAGTTACAGCTAATGCTTTTGTGGGACACTTTTATTTTTAATAATCAGCTCATTGGTTATGTAACTAAATTATCACCTCCAAAACATGTTCAAAATTACAATGATTATTGCAATTTAATCTTTGCATGAATACATTCTGTTCCCACTTCTTTATACTAATATTCTTTCTATAATTAAACCTATATTAAAATACATGAGAATCGATTGTAACAGGAAAAATTATAACATACTTCTCATTATTATTATGATGATCATTATTACAGCTATAGTTTCTGGAGTTGCCTATATTACATGTATTTTTATGCACACATTTCAGTAAGAAGATAATTTACTCTTTTGACTAAGAAATATCTAACATTAAAGCATATCGATGACTTCAAATACATGCCAATGGATATTAATATATGCTACTGAATCATAGATGATCACCTTCCTTAAAGTTTATTAAACAAGTACATTCTTTTCTCGATGGGTATATTATATTCTAATATTACCTCTGGTCTAAAAGTGGGTATTTAATTTTTTTTTGAACATTAAAGTTCATGTAACATTTCGGGATATAAATTTCCATAACTTCTTAAACTGAAATCTAATTTTATCTGGTTTCTTCAATTTTGTTTTCACTCAGAATTTGAAATAGCTGTTATGAAACTGTATAGTATCTGTTTATGATAAAAGACAGATGGGGAGGAAGGGCATGTTAAATAAAACAAGGATGATTTTGGGACTTTTATACAAAAATAAAGCTCAATAGGAAGTGTGGAACTGAGGAAGAAGATCTGTGGATTTTAGTGTGGACATCAGTCATGATGCCACATCTGGTCTCTTCTCCAATGTCCCCAAAGAAATGACCTCACTGTTCCATAGCTTACTTTGGTCATTTGGTTCAAATGTCTTATTTGCAAAATCCACCGAAACCCTTAAAAATATGTATACATATCTATATTTAAAAAAATAAGAGACCAATTATGTTTCTAAAATATTATAACTAAAGTCCATTTACCTTTTGTTTAGGTATTTTGATCTTAATATCTAAAGATTTGTTTCTGTTTTTCATACACTGAGTTTTTTTACTGCATTTTGAAAGATAAGTTATGAAATTGACTGTAGTTTATAACTTTAGATTTGAATAAATTTTTACAAAAGATAACACATTAACTGTGTTAACCATATTGCCAAACTTTTTACAAAGAGTAATTCTCTAGTTATCATTACAAAATCTTTTTTATCAAACATTAAAGGTGAAATATTTTTAATGAAAGAAAATCGATACTGCAAAATATTGTATTTTATAAATTATCAGAATCAGTTTATGCTTTTAAAAAATGGAACATGTTAATTATAAGTAGTCTTGTATATACACTATATTTATGTCTCTATTTTTACATCTCTTATTTTGAATAAACAGCTTTATTACATTTCAAAATTAAAATGGATTTCTCTTGCAATTTTAAATGATTCATCAAATTCTGAATAAAATCCCACAGATAGCTTAACAGGCAAATTGGTAACAAAATACTGCCATAACGCATAATAATGATGGATACAAAGCAGTTCTCTTTTCAGAGAACTTTTCAGTAATCTAAACTTGAGAAATTTTGGATGGATGAGATTTCTGAATGCTAGGAATTTTGTTTTTTTACAGAGGAATTCATGTAGGTCTGAGACAGTTTTTGCTTCTAAGAATACATTTAAGAGTTCCGTTGAAGTTTAAGCAGCAACTGGGTTTCCTGTGCACTGGTCCTGGTGTAAAGGAGCTCAGTTAGACCACTCACTTCCTCCATTGGGAGTTGTTAGTAATGGGTTGTTATCACAGGGATGGATATCCTCCAGGAGCAGGGATGGTGTGCAAATCTTTTCCATTTTCCAGTAACCTATGGTAGTGCAAGATGAGGTTAGGACATTGCTACAGGTCTGTGTTAATTCAAGCTACGTATAAATCGATATACAAAATGAAGCATTCTCATTTTGAACTACGAAGCCAACCAGTTAGCCTCGTTGTACGTAAGATAAACACAATAATGACATGAAAGAGAGTGAAAACTTAAAAGTACAACAAAATTAGAACTATCTGTTAAAATTAATGCTGTTTAATAAAACATAACAGAGATTAATATTCTCTAAAATTAACAGATGAATTTTAAGTAGTTTTCAACAGGTTGATTTTTGGAATTTTTTTCCCCCTCACACGTCATCTTACCCTTTCTTTTCAGGTATTCTGCGATGAGGGCTGCTATATGGATGTAACACATGGCAGCCTGCAGTAAAGAAGAAAACAGTCTCAGAGGAAGGCATGAGATAAAATTTACTATTTATTTAATTAGGACTAATCTTCCAAGGCAAGTCTGTATTCCATGTTAGCTATTGATTTATGACCTTCACATGTTAGAATATGTGGAGGGACACTTTTCACGATAGAATGAAGCACAAGAATCAAATTTCTGAAAATTTTACATTCAAGAATAAAACACGTATTTGTTTTTTTGTTTTGTTTTGTTTTTTGTTTGTTTTCCTTGATGTAGTTTTCAAGAGAGTGAATGAGCTAGTCTGAAAAGTTTTCCCATGGAATCATCTTCCTTCCTTAATATCTAAGTCTCTCTCCATATATATTATATTTACATATTATATATTACATTCATATATAATATGTCTATATTATATATATTTTTAATCCACAGTTCTCTTTTCTTGCTAAAACTACAAATTATAGTGTCTGGGTCTAAGCTGGAAGCAGCAATAAGCTTCCTTCTTACCTTTTCCTCTTCCGGTAATGACTCCCACTTAAATTCCTATTGCCTTTAAAATGGTCACCTCACAAGGTAGCATGATTAAATAGCATGACCTAATGTAACATGGGTACTCTGCTAACCAGATTACATGGGTGACACTTTATTGTTCTCTGAGGTCTCCGGTACAGCCTGAAACATGGCTGAGCATATACTAGAATTTGACCTATTGAGTAGTCCAAATGACTTCAGCTTTGCCGTTGGAAGATTTATGGAGGAATTTCTCTATTTTCAGGGCTGTCCAAGAGAAACTGAGTTTCTTATTCTTGTCCTCATCAAACGGAAACCAAGCGAGGCTCCGTTTCCATTCCAGAGTCCCTTCAAGTTTGGGGACTCCCCTAGACAAATTCATCTCTTCCCAAAGAGGGTGTATTTCTGAGATTAAGGTAGAACTGCCCCATGTGGTGTCCAGAAGCCACCAACGTGCTATTAATTGCTGCATATAAATCCACCCAGTGTTTAAACTGACATAAAAATGTTAGCTATTGATTTATGACCTTCACATGGTGGCGATTCTTCACTGCTATGACTCTCGGAGTGTCGATTTTTCCATTGCCAGTCTTGACTGGCTGCAAATGAGGATCAACCTGACGTAAACTTATTCACAGCGGCGGCAAGCTTCCCCACCCAGCTCCCGTGGCAGGGGACAAGTTTGACGACACAGAACATTAATGTATATAACTCTTAATTCACAGACACCTTTACAACGATCCTCTTTGGCCTCAGGGTTTTAGCATTTAGTTCTGCATTATGGAGCCTACAATTGCACTTTTCCCTACAGATTCTGGCCTTTATTTGATTTCATTTATGTGGAGTCAGGCAGCCTTGATTCCTACCCACAAATTTAATGCCCATAATATATAATTAGGTCACATCTAGATTAACGGTAACTTTTTATACTCATGCTATAAATGAAAACCCAATTGTCCGGACACAAGGAACAGTGCAATGGAGGATGACAGCCTTTGCTAAGCACCTCGGACAAGTCTCCGTTTCTTGCGTGAATCTTGGCCATGCTTTCCAGCCAGGTCCTCCGTAGCTCGGGGGTGCTCGCATAGGAGTTGGCCAGGCTGTACTGGAGGTCCACCAGCATCTCGGGGTCCTTCTCATGCTCCTTCATCTGAGCCGTGGCCATCAGAACAGTCCTTATACGTTTAGTCAGATCTTTCACTTCTGCTGGGAAATTGCTGTTCTTTGGAAAAGAGAAAGCCTGGGTCATTATCTGTTTAGAATTCATAAGTTAGGCTGTTAATTATGGCTTGGCATCACGGTTTGGTGCTGTTCATATGCTGTTCATAAATGTGTATGTTCTTTATCTATGCATTCTATGTATTGTGATTGTGGTTATACACATTTAAAAGTAAGACTTGTAATAGAATCCTTTCTTTTGTCTTCTAGCCCTCCTTCTTCTAGCATCCTGATTGTCCTTTGAGATGCTCTCCTCTCTGGCTCTAGTTCATGTGATTTGAATGGGACTACTTCACTCCCAAGCACCAAGGGTGGCACATGATACTGGCCTGGCCAATCATATTCTTTGATACCTCAGTGATTAGTTTAGAGATAGGTAAATGGCACAAGGTTGAAGTAAAAGGTTTAGTTCTGGGACTTTAATTGGCACTATAGAATAAGGTGCTTTTTCCACTCATAGAATACTACCAGTGTCTTTAGAATTTTTGAGAGAGTAAGCTCATGGGGAGAGCCTGTACATGAGATAAGCAAAGAACAAAGTTGAACTGAGAAGGGCAAAAATAAAGGCAGTAAGGGGAGAGGATCTGAAAACATTTTGATGCCTGAAGTCAGGCTCTACCCTTAGACTTTCCAGCATACTGACTAAAGGAGAAGTCTTTATAAAGTTCTAAAAGAAATATAAAATAAATTTGTCCAAGAATGGGATTATGAAAGAATCACTATATTTCTGGGTATTTGTGGCAAGTTTTCTTGTTACACACCATTCAACTACACATCTTGGAAATTCCACAACAGGTTACATGCTGAAAGTATGAGTTGATTATCAATTTAAAGAAGCAAACAGTGTAAATGAACAAAGTCTTTATAAACATGATACTGAATTTATATTTATGATTTAGATACCTCACAAGAAATTGAATTTAGTTCATTCTTAATTTAAAAAAAAAAAGCCCACAAAGCATTTCTTACTTTCATTTGCTTGTCTCCATTAGCAAAATTATTGGTAATTGCAAGGGAATGTTGAAACCGAGAACCTCCAATCCCAGCATCGGCTATTAACTGGCTTACAGCCTTGATGAGCTGGAAGAGAAAAGAAAAATGAAACCTCAATAATACATAGCTCAGAAACAGCAGTTTTAAAGAAATTCATTGGCTTGGGTGAATGTATCATTAATTTCTCTCCATTGGCCCAATGAAGGACATTAAATCTTTAGAAGGCTTTTATTATAGTCTTAAATACTTAAAAAAGGTTGCAGGCATCTTAGGATACCTTGAAAAAAGAAATTTATGCATTTAGAATCTGGTGGGATTTGGTGTCTTAGAGAAAGTGATGGTTTTCTGAGCTGTGTGTTCTGTATAATTCTATTCCCTGGCAGAAGAAAAAATATGGATGGAGTTATGGGCTTTGCCGATTTCTGCCCAGCTGCCCTCTTTCTCTGCATCTGAACTGGGTGTGATGGGCATCTTTAAAGTAGACTTTAGCTGAGGAGTTGGGAACTGTTTGTTCTGGGGACAGCAGTCTTTTGTCAGTGTTGACACAGAGGAATGGTTTTAACAACGGCATGAATGAAAATCAGCAGCCCTTACCTGTAGGTGGGATCGAACAATTGACTTCTGCTTATTAAATTCAAAATTCTTCCTCATGAAAAAGTATAGAAGTGCGGATGCTTCCATCTGGGTTGACCGTGACCTGTGGTTACAGCATTTTAGGACTTCGTAGCAGAATGATCCACACAGGTCAGCAGGCCCTTGAAAGAACGCTGCAGGAAACTGGGGAAACGGAGGTGCTGAAGTGAGCAATATTCCTTTATTTGGCTCTGTTCATTCTCATATTTTAAAATTTGTCAGAACGAACCCTTCTTTTTTCTTTTTCTTTAAACCAAGTTTTTTTCTTCCATATGCAAGTAGAAGAATATATAATTTTATTTAAGGTCTATGTTAGTATTTTTTTTTCTGGAAATAAACGCTTTCTATATTATGAGTACCCTCTGTGTCAGTAACTGATGACAGCCCAAAAGAAGGGAGTGAGAGCTTCGAAATGTTTTCTATTCACCTAACGTTGTAAAAACCACAGAATTACTCAAGGGTGACAGCTCTATTTGCTTTAATGTGGAACCTTTGAATGGATATCACAGTTCATGTGCCTGTTACCTTAGTGTCTGCCACACATACTGAGAACCCAAAGAACTGACAGTCGAATGCTAATTTTATTCCATTTTTATATCCAAGTAGATAGGCTGTCAAGACTGTGAACTTATTGTGAGACCATGAATCAAATTGTTTAATAAAACCAAATAAATAGTTTAATAAAAGTAAATACACCAAAATAGGAGAAAACAAACCTTCTGTCCTCCATACTAAAAATCGTAAGTGCATTTATTAGCATCCTTCACGGAGCTTTTGCTGGAACCTGAAGCACCCTTACCTTGCATACAAACAGTCTCAGGGAGGCAAACACATGCTTCAGCGCTGTGGCTGACTGGTTGACTTGGAAAAAGAGCATGTAGGTATCAAAGACCCTTTTCATCAAAGAATTTTGACATTCAGATTGTTGGAGTTGCCTCTGGAAATTTAACACAGAAGTTATTTAGGATGAGTGACAGGATACTTGTATTCTTTCAAAAGATATTCATTGTGAACTTATACTGTGGTAAGCACAATTCTGGGTGTTGGAAATAAAGTGCTGAATGAGAAGATAAGGTTTATGTTCCCAGTAAAACCCACATAGCAGTGATTGAAAAAAAAAAGTACTAAGTAAAAAAAAAAATAGGGTAGAATGATATGATATGATAAAAAGTATTTGCTTTGTGGGTAGGATTACTTTACATAGTGTGGTTAGTTAAGACTTCTCCAATGGATGAATTGACGTGTGAGCTAAAGGAGTATGACATGGACAGATCTGGGAGAATTATCCAAGGAGGGAGAAAGAGTTGGTACCAGGGACTAAAACTAAAAAGAAGCTTGTAAGTTCATGGTTAAAAAAAAAAAAAAAAAAAAGCAGAGTAGCCTAAGCATGGTGGGTGGGGCAGGGGCAGGAGAGAGGTAGGAAATGAGGTCATGAGGTCACAGACAGGCAGGGCCTCACAAGCATTGGAAAAGCCTGTGAGAAGAATGAGATTTGAGTGACATTTCCATTATGCAATCAAGAATTAAAATATGGTGTTTGCTTTTTCTACCACAGTGCTTTCTTGGTTTACTCATTCTGTTTGGTGTAGACTTTATTCAACAGATTCAACTTTTCCTAGTTCGAACTTTAACATCTGTAAGCTCATCAGGTTGAGCTAATGTTTTTAAGAGCTTTATTGAGGTGTAATTGAAATACAGTTTCTACACTTCACATTTTATACAATACTATATAAATAGGACCATACAGTATATGCTCTTTTTTTTTTTTTGGCTTCCTCCATTGAGCATAACTGAGCAGTATTCTTTTATAGAGATATAATACCATTTTAAAGAATTCATTTAATATAATTTCAGTTGTTTCCAGCATTTAATTATTACAAACATAGCTACTGTAAATATTTTTATGTAAAGCTTTGGGAACACAAATGCTTTTATTTCTCCTGGGTAAATGGTGGGTCACATGATTGATGTATGTCTAATTTTTTACACTGACATACTGTTTTCCAATGTGTTTATACCATTTTGCATTCCAACCATGAGTGAATGAAAGTTCCAGCTTCTACATATCTTTGCCAAAACCTGGAATGGCCAGTCTTCTTAAATTCAGCCATTCTAATAGTATGTAGTGGTATCACTTCACCAAAGATATCCAGATGGCAAATAGTCACATGAAAAGACACTCCAACATTATTAGTCTGTTGGATCTAGCTCTATAACAGTTCTAGCTCTTTTCATTCTCAAATTCCCTTTGAGAATGAAAAAGTGGAGTCACATTCTCACTCAGTCCAGCTTGCCTGACAGTGAATCAGGAGATTTTAGGGAGAAATTGTCTATTACTTGACAATAGTGAAATATACATGAGCATATATCAATCTAGCATTAGTTAATTTCTGATAAAATTTGAATCTCACCTTTACCATGTTTCCCACTCACACTTAGGTTGATTTATGTTATTGACTTTATAAAATATTTCAAAAAAACATTTTCTTGACTTCACATGACTTTTCTACCTTGCATTTTATCGTGTTGCGGATGTCAGGTTCATACTCACCTGGTGAATCTGAGTGAAGAGGGAGAGCAGGTCTAGAATAGTAAGGCAAACCTCCGTAGCTACATTGGCCTCTGTGTCCACATGGTGCACAATGTCTATTTCATTGGAGTTGCCTAAAAATACAAAGTAGAGCATGCATAAACATCTAAGGCAGCTCTTTGTACCCTGTAAAGGACTTTCTTCTATTACAACATTTTCAGTATTTGCTGGTGTTTTGATAAATAATTTAATAAAGTGCTTTTGTTTTGTTCCAACTTCTTTATTGGCTGAATCAAATACACTAGACAGAGTCTTTAGTGGATGCTGAAGACTAAATGTCTGAGTTCCCCTCAAATTGGTGTGATTCCCAATGTGATGGTATTTGGACTTGGGGTTTTTGAGCGGTAATTAGGTCACGAGAGTGGAACTCTCATCAATGGGGTTAGTGCCTTTATATGACGAGACACCAGAAAAGCCAACTCTCTCTATCATGTGAGGACACAGCAAGAATGCAGACATCTGCTATCCAGGAAGTGGATCTTCACCAGACATCAAATCTCTTGGCACCTTGATCTTGGACCTCTCAGCCTTTAGAACTGTGAGAAATAAATGTCTTTTAAGTTGCCCAGTGTATGGTATCTCGCTGTAGCAGCTTGAACTAAGACAGTGCATGTGCCCTTTTTGCATGTCTGATGCGGGGTTTTCAAAAACCTGAGTGGTTGATTTCTACTATTTCTGACATTTTTTCCAGTGTGTCAGCCATTGACAGATTCATATTTCTTCCATAATCAGCCTGGGTCAAGTTTTAGGTTCCCAGGCTAATAGACCAAATGTACAATCTCAGTGGGAAGTCTGCTTTAACGTCCTCAAAAAGGCACTAAATGCATTTATAGGATAAGGCATATACCTCTAAACAGCAAACTGTGGTCGTGTGTCCATTTACATGATACAAGATCTTGGCCTCTGTCCTTTCCTCATTTACAGCTAGAATGTAAATGGATTTAAGATACCACGCTTACTACTTCTAGGACATAGACAACTTTCTCCTCTTCCCCCAGAGCAGGCAGTAAAAATCTGGTTGAGGGAGATCCACATAACCCTCATGATACCAAAGGCATCATTTTTCTCAGAGGAGCTACACTAAACGTATTACATTGAGAGTTTACTTTTCTCCTTTCTTCCTCATAAGGACACTACATTTTTCAAGCCACTTCCTGGTGGTTCTTTCCTCTAAGAAAACCTTCCCAGGCTATGGCAAGCCTGAAAAGCAGTGTTCTCAGTGGTATAATAGTATTCCCTATATTTCTGAAATATTATAATGCATTCCATGTCCTAGACACATTTAGAGAAAAACTGATAACCATCTGTTCCTATTCTTTCTGGTTTACTTACTGGTCATGGTATTGTCTAGCATCTGTAAGAGTTTGGGGTTAGAGAGTGCATTTTTGCCTCGAATTATAGGTAAAGTTTGTGATCTGTGCTGCTTATGTCCTTCGTGACCAGAAGTGGTGTTCATCCTGAAAATAAAAAAGAAAAATGGTTAAAGTAATAGGGATATGATACCCAAATGTTCATTCAAATATTCCAGAGTGAATTAAACATTAAACAGTTTTCTGTATTGAGACTTTTTATTAAAAATATTAATTGTAGATGACAAGATAAAAGGAACTTTTAGAAGTACTCTTTTTTTTTTTTAGAAATACCTTTGATGAAATTTTATTTAAGCCATAAAAGGGTTCAGAAAGATAAGAGATCATGAGAGATAATAGAATAGTCGATACTGAATTTAAACCTGCACAACGATATTTATTCGTTTTTAGTGAATCATGGGATTGATTCGTGGATGCTAAGTTGGCTACTGGTTGATCAGAAAGGCACAGTGGCAGACATTAAAGTTATTATACAACCCTTGCTCTCCTAATTGTATTTGTTTCATCATCCATTTGTGTCATGTCTGCGGGGGTGAACATGTCATCCTCATGAGGGAGAGCCAAAGCCCCCCATGCAGCCCCCTTTCCCGGGAATATGGCAGTGCCTGCAATGTCTCTCTTTCAGTGCTCCCTTGGCACTCCTAACTGGGAGACATTAGTGGGGTCACGTTTTTGCACAAAGGCAAAAACTCTTATGTCTGGCACCATCTGCCATTTACATGGTCCAGCCTGACAAGCTTTCTCATTTGTTAATATTAAGTGAAACTTTTAAAGCTACTAGAAACAAGTCATTAGATTTCTTAGTGGGGTTGTGGGAATAAGTCCCACTCCTGACTTTCATTTACACTATCATTTAGCCAAGGGAACGAGAACATTTCTTCGAGGATAGTAGACAATAGGAGGTACTCTGAAGAGTCAAGGCTAAACCAGAGGCCGTGGTTTTCCCTTTGTCACACTCCTCAAGGCCTATTTTATTCTGGCTAAATCAAAAACTCTGGATGGATTGAGGCCCAGGAGATCTGGCTTTGGCTTTGGCCAGAAAAAGTGGCCAGGAAAGTCTGGGTGGTTCCTGAAGCTACAAGAATAATTGGTTCTGAGATGTAGGACTATTTCTAGGTTTTGAGTCTACTTCAGTCTGGAACCCTGGAGGACAAGCCCTGGTTTCTAGGAGGGAGGGGCAGAAATGGCCAAGATCTGTTTAGATGGTTCAGGAAGAAGCCTGAAATCTAACCCACCAAACATTTACAAAACTTCAATGACCTCAGGTGGGTCACTTCTGTCATTAAACATGGAAAGAAATTATTTATTGTCCTCTACTCTACAGCCATTTGCAAAACATGCTCATTCCATTTTTTCATTTACTTTCTCACAAAGGGGCAATTTCAAGGGGTCCCCATAGACAGAAAGAGGCAAAAATTATTCTATTATTTATTGGCCATACACTACTTTCATATTTCTTTCCAAAATCTTCTAAAATATAGCCATTTTATATGAAATATATTATAATACCTCTGGGAAGAATAAATCAAACTGGAGAAAATTTTAGCAAAGAATTCTTATTTACTAGACCCAAAGGAGCTTTACGGTAGGGTTTTAGGGCAAATGTTTCCCATAGAATAGGTTAACAAATGATGACTCCAGGTCTTATATGCTAGTCAAATCAGTCTAATGACTGGGAAATCTAAAGTGAGTTTATGGGGCCACCCATGCTTTCTCATTGCCTTTGGCCCTTTAAAAAACAATTTCAGCTCTAAGAACACTGCTAAAGCACTGCAATTACTGGAAATAATGAGGATATTTAACCCCATATTCTACTGGGAGCTTGGTTAACATTAAAAAAGGCATTTATTGGAATTACATCTTTTAAGGTTCAATTAAATTAAGATAGTCATTAGCCCTCATTCTATGCAAGGCATTGTGCTCTAGGTGAGTGTAAATAGGCCATAATCTTTGTATAATCTTTGCCTCTTAGGTCTTTACAAATCAATGGTGCAGATACTGAAGTACCTAAGAAGTTTCTTCAGAGAAACTTGAAATCTCCGTTTGTTTAGAAATATATACATACATATATATGTGTGGGCATGTGAGTGTGTGCACATGCATGTGTATTTATGCTCCACAGATACATATAGACACATACATGTACACACGACATAAATTTAAATGTCAAGCAAAGGTGACATTACCATTGTGTCAAGAGACCTGACGTTTGGCAAGAAGGATTGGATCCTTTGAGAGTTCCATTGTTCTGGGTGGACTGCACAAATTTAAATGCAGCAGCAATTTTTCTGCAAAATAAAAATAAAGTTTTAATCTTAGCTCAGTATTTGTACTTCACATGTTATTAAAAATGAAAATGGTCAAATTCCAATGCTATGAAAAATAAAATTATATTTTTGTCTGGAAATAGACAAATTGGGGGTTTAGTGAAGGTGCTAGAAGCTTTTCTGTATCATGAGAAAAGGATGACAGCACCAAGTTAATCCAGATTAATTTTTTTAATTTATTGGAAATATTTTCTTAAATAGGTATCTTCAAGTTTAATCCATATAAAAGTAGACAAATCTGTTCAGAAGCTACTTGAAATGTAATTTCCTTTTAGAACTGTCTGTTTGTGCTTTTCTTCCCATACAGCTTTATACTGTGGTATGGGGCAAGTGTCAAACTCCTATGTCTAATGTGAAGCCAACCTTACTTGCATTGTAAGATTTCTAACATATATGTTAAATCTAACCCGATACATTAATTATGTCATAATTCTTTTTAAAACAGCAGACTAATCTATTGGAACTTTAAAATTATTACCTTATTATATTGCGTTTTCCTAGGTATCTGAAATTTTGAAGACAAACACTAGAAAGGAAAAAAAGTAATATTCTAATTATTCATGCCTTTTTATTTATACAAACTGTTCATCTAAGTACATTGAAAAAAATATTAAATGTTCTTTAAATATTTTATGCATTATTATTGATAGACAATTCACCGTACATGTACTTAGAATGAAGTATGGTATAAGAAAGTCTTTAGAAAGTTCCAGAAAAAAAGTGTTAACTAATCAACTCTACAACTTACTCCAAGATGCTGAAGAAGTCAGACACTTCGGGACTAGGTGCTCTTTGCCAGTAGGCAATCAGAGTCTCTGGAAGGAAACACCACGCACCATGAGACTCTTTGAAATTCAAAATATTTTTAAAAATATAATTATGAAGAGCTCTCTTTACCCTCTGAAATTGTCTTCATAATGTGAAGAAAGCACATAAGAAGGCTCCTGGTTTCCGCTTGATCTAACTTGTCAAATCGAAGAGTTGAGCCTATCAAAGACAAGGGTCTTGGGATCTAGGAATCAAAGAACCAATAAGGATTGAGTAAGAGTAAGAGAAATGTGACTCTTCATATGTTGAGTATGTCTGGGAAAGAAGTCCTACCTTTTCACAGTTGTCAGTTTTCTCACTGCTCTTCTCATTGGTACTTGGATTGGAGTCCAGACTTGCTAAGGATGCTCTGGAATCAGCATGGTTTACTGTAGAAATAGCTATTGATGAAAATGCTGCAAACATAAGCCACAGCACACAGATGATAATGAGATGTATGGGCACAGACAAAAAACAAAACTAAAACGATAAACCAAAAAGATGTTGACCATTGAGGTGGCAGCAGTGCTGTGAAAGGTTGACAAAATAAAGTCTGGGATTGGTATTAAAGATTTGCAACATTTTAAGTATCTTTACAACAGCCATGCCAGCATTAAGGATTTAGAAAGATTTAGAGCATTATAAATGAAAATAAAATACAGCTTATTCTTTGATTCTTTTGAAAAGCTTTTTGAAGAACTTTTTGTTTTAAAAATGCTTTAATAAAAGTTTGCAAGAATAGTTTTGGGAAAGAAGCTTTCAATTTTTGACAGTTTATAAGAAATCAAGATGACATTTCCAAAATAGTTTTTGAAAATAGTCTTTGAAGTTGAAGGGCTATTATATCTTAAAAGGCAGTATGCAATGAAAGCTTAAAGATTGTTTCCAGAATGAAGCAATTTGATGACATCTGAGTAGATTACTCTGTGAGCCAAGTAAAAATAAATGCTAAATAGAAGTCTCTGGATGGCATTCTAACAAATGTGTAAGAAGACTCTTTAACTTTATAAATGTGATGTGCTCTGCCATATAGATTATATGTAATAAGTTATGAAGTGGGTGAAAAGCACAAAAATATACAATGTAAACATGGATGAGTGTTAAACGGAAGTGTTTGTGGAAGGTCTCAAGTACCTGCTATGGAATTTAAAACATCTTTGGAAAATGATGTGTCCATAGAGTTTGCATGCTTCATAGCTGACTGGCTGTGAAATCCTCCATTGGTGCTGAGGTCATCCCTAGACCCCTGTATTCAAAATAGAAGAGATTAATGGAAATCATCATATTTTCACATTCTCAACCCACGCATGCCTTCTTCACTGCCCTCTCAATGAGATGATATTTGATTTGATCTTTTATACTCCAGCAAAGGTCTTTCGCCAGAGCAGGCAGTGAGAACGAATATTATCAAAACCATACTCTTAGTCACAAGTCGATTTGTTACATGATTTAAAAAGTTTTTCACACTGTAATAAAAACTATCTTTTAGATATAGAATAAATGGCTGAAATTGTTATTGATATATTTATGGATTATATTATAGATTATACATCATTATTATCATGAGTTATCATATATATTACTAAAAACTAGATTTCAAATACTTATTATGTGCCAGTCTCTATGATAAGTGTTTTCTATAACAAAATTTAATCTTCATAGGAATCCTGTGATGAAGGTATTTTTATCCCATTTTATAAATAAGGAAATAGAGGCTTAAAGAGGTGAAATAATTTATTTAAGGTTACACTGATAGTATCTGATACTGCTGGATTTTGAACAAGGTCTCCACTCTCCCCTATCTCCCCCAAAATTCCAAAGGTGAAGCATCTAACTTCTAGAATATATATATATATATATATATATATATATATATATATATATATATATATATATTTACTGCATTTACTGCATTCAGCAGTGTGTTAATTCATCTGGGATTTGAACACAGGCAACAGATCCCAAGAGGGTTGTTGGACAGTCACTATGATGGCTCAGTGGAGGAAGGATGACAAACAGGCCACTCCTGGGCTGTGATATAAATAAGGCACTAGGCTATATTTCAACGAGGCAGTCTGAAAGTTGATAGAAAGGTGGTGGGCAAAGGCGTACACTAAGGATGGGGCCACAGAGCAGCCTGGTAAAAGCTGGACAGAACTGTAAGGCAATGCAGAGAATAGAGGAAAATGAAAACGCAACACTGAAGAGATAGACCAGGTGGAAGGCTTTGGTAACCAACCTGGAACAAATGACACAGATATGAATGTCTCAGAAATATCTAGCAAAAAGTACTATTTAATCTTTAGTTGCTGACAATTGAAGGGAAGTGGTTATCTAGGGCAAAATATATATATGTAAACTCTTGATTCAAATAGACATCTGAAATATTCTGCAAACTTACCTGGTTTGATGTATTGACAGTGAAAGGATATAGATCCTTCAGGTAAATCCTGGGCATGTTGTCCAGAAGCATGCCATAGAGGGGCATGTATAAGCTTCCTATCTGGGCCTGCTTTCTCTAGGTGAAAAGGGAGCCAAAATGAGTGATTCACAGAAAAATCAATACTCATTGGTTTGATTATGCATTTAATGCAGTGAGCCATTAAGTGGTGTTTAAGGAAGGCAGAAAGGGAGATCACTTACTGGTTCTCTGTATCGATCATCAAATGAATGCTTCGCCATTAGATTTTTCAGGACAGCTAAAGCTAAGTGCCTGATATCTTGGTCTTCCTGTAGAGCAAAGCCTACTTCTCGGAGCAGAATCCCGATTAAGAAGTGCTTGCGGCAAAATTCATTCGTGACCGAATATTCAGGCATATCTTTATGAGGGAAGCAAAGAGATCCTGTTACTGAAAATCAAATGATCACTTTATAATGAAGGTGGATTTATCAAACAACTCAACTCCTCCCACCATCAGGAAGATTCGGTGATACGGTCTGGCCACATTGTTGAGAAATGTGAGAGAAGCATTTAGTAAGAAGCGGGTACTGTGTGTGTAATAACACAAATGATGTGTGGTGTCAAATGCTACGTTCCAGAAAAGTGACATGTCTACAGCATTATAGCATTTGAGGAGAGAGAAACATTCTGTCTGGAAGAATCAGGAAATGTTTGTGGAAGGCATATGTTGAAGTGAGCCTTTGGAGATGCTTAAGATTTAGGGGTGTGGAAAATTATGGGAGCAGAGGAGGCCTTGGGTACAAAAGAATGGATAGGGTTTTCATGGCGCTGAATTCTGAAAACATAGGTATGTGTGGAGCACAAGTATTGGGGCAGCAGTGAGCACAGCACCCAAAAGAGGAGCAGCGAGAACTGAAATTTAAGCCATAGATTGGGGATAGATGATGAGAAACCTAGGTACAGATTTTGTAACTGGCATTTAGGTTTCTTCATATTTACAATTCTGTAGAATTCTATTTGCATCTCTGTAGGAAATGATAAGTCGCTAAGAGCTTTGAGATCAGAGGCCAATCAGACCTGTGCTCTATAGATTTACTATTATGATAGCAAGATGTAAATGAAGTAGACCTTAGGAAGATGTGGGGTGAAGGATAAAATATAGAAGGCTGTGGCCATAGGAGAGGGAGGGGAAAAATGAGATGGCCTGGGGTTGCAGGACCAAAGTAATATCAGGGCAAGTTGGCTGAAGAATGAAGAAACATGAAGAGGAGAAAATCAAAGGAGGCTCCAAATGTTGAGCCTGAATTATGGAAAAAGCAATGTTAAAATGTTCAGTAACAATGCATTTTCTTCAGAATTGTCCAATGTGTTTCCTAAATGTAACTATTAATAATAAGATGAACACTCACTTATAGAACACGTATTGTGTGCCCACACCAGGCTAAGCACGTTAGAGGTGCTACCTTATTTAACTTTCAAAACAGCCACCAAGGTAGTTATGATTAGTGTAATGCACCACTGGAATATTCCAGTTATATTCAATTTATATGATACCAATAATATTGTTGTTGAAAAGATAGCTCAAACCAGGCTGTGGTTTATTGAAAAAAGAAATATAGCATATGAAACCAGTTATATTGAACAAATATGCTATTATATATAGCTGGGAATTTTATTTGTGATACATTTTAAGGAAATTTCAGATGCTTTGGGAAAGTAAAAAGCATTCGAGTGCTAGGGAATAAAACAAAAGAATTCAAGTTGGGAGATCGTTAATTATCCGTGACTAAAAAAAAGTTCAGAAAACTTTTTGACTATTTTGATGATATAGTATTAAATATATGGCTATTTATTAGCATCTGGGACCTGGACATTTGTAGTATCTATACTCATCAATGTTATTGAATTAGGATGTGGTTATTGATACTTAGATAATATCATGTAAAACTCATTGAATACCTGATGCATGTAGCTCTTGAGTTGATTCTGAAGGTGTCAGAGGATCTGGATTCAATAAAATAAACAAAAAGTTCAGATATATCCATGCTCAGATATATGGTATATTCATTAACTATGTAATTTATGCTGAAAAATAAAAATACATTCTTCTAAAATGTTAGGTCAGCCCTTCATAAAGCTTCGTTTTTCAAGACAAAAGCCTTAGGTTCTTTGTTTCATTAGAAGAAATACCATGAACAGAATTATTTTAATTCTTAGCCTTTTATTTGAACAACTATTTTTTCATCAGCAATCTACTTGCTATGAAACATATATTTTTATGTTTACTGTTGATAATATCAGATCTAAAAAGAGATAATCAGGCCTTTTTCTGGGTTACTGACAGATAGTAAACAACTGGAATCAAAATGACCCGACACAGGTTTGATTTATCGAGTATTTTAACCACTTAGCTAACACACTTGGCGCTAGTTTATAAAACAAAACAAATATGAAACAAAAAGCTAAAAATTTTATCGTCCAAAATAATGATTCTATCTTTTTCTTTTATGAAGGCATTTAGATTAAATGTGCTTCATTGATTAGAAAAAGAATTAAATAATATATATAGCTTATATTTAAGATGTAAATGACAAAACTTTTAGAGGCTGCATAATGTACTTTATTCTCTTTTTCCCTCCAAAATACTAGTGCAAGCCATAATAGATGTATAGAGGCTCTTTACCATTTTAGTTTCTGCTTTCCATGGATATCAAAATTGCACCCTGTGAATGACTTACTCACTGCTTAGAAGAAAAGTATTTTAAGCTCCTAAATAATTTTATTATTTTTTTTTTTGCATCTTGATGTTTGATTAATTTCTGTTGTCTAGATGGGGGATACTCTAGTATGAGGATCATGATGATAGAGAATGAGCATCATATATATGATAAAAATAATGAATGAACATATTGCCTGTAGACCATTTACGTTATAGCAAGTATAGTAAACACATTCATCTCTGTGTCTTTACTCACACATCCATTTCCGTGTCTTTCTGACCCAGAGAGACTCACTATCCACAGTGTTGTCCATCTGCCTGCTGCCTTCCAAGGTATTCGTCTCTTGGCATAAAACTCATTTTGAGGAACTAGATTCTAACATAATTACATGTATTAACTGATAATTTTAAATAAATTTATACTCACAAAGTATAACTTTTCCTCTGTGTAATTTTTTGTTTCTCAAAATCAAAGGAAAGCTGTGTTTTGAAGCCAGTATAGTGAAAGACAGAATGGCTCTATGTTAAAATTCTTTTATCTACAATCACCAATTTTATAATTTTGTTGGCCTTTTCTTTAATAAAAAAGGAAACACAGGTGAAAATTGAGAAATATAGAGCTATATTCATTACCATGGGCAAACAATGTCTTTTATATTTTTAATCTGATTAGCTGGGTCTAATGCTCATGTGACAATTTCAGATAAAAGCAAGATTGAAGAAACGGGAAAACAACAAAAACAAACACAGAAAAAGTTTTTACTTTGCAGAAACTGATGAAAATTCTGGCAATTATTACCTGGAATGTTTGCTGATCTTATGGGGAGACACAAAGGAATAAAATGTTCATGCTGACATACTTCTTGAAGAAAATCAAATTTATACTGGCATAAGGTCTGAAAAGGAGGAGAACAGAATGTCTATTATTTACACAATTTAAAGGATTCTGTCCCTTCTGAAGTGGTAAATGTGTCAGGCTCCCAATTTTTGGAAACTGGTCAAGGCCACCCCAAAGAAGTGACCTCGTTTGTAACCTATGTTCACTTCTATGAGATAAGATCTTACTGTGTCATATTTTTTGCTTCTTTTAGCTTATAACATATTTATTCTGAGAAAAATAGTGCCTTATCACATGTATGAGTTCTAAAAGTTCTAAAATTACACTCAGATCCTAGGACAGAGCACTGCGGTCGACTCCTGTGATCCAAGGAACTGAAGAGGACAACAATGCAGATAATCTAAAGTGAGAGCCAACTCCACATGATACTAGTTCTCAGCATATGTTATTAATTCAACCTCTTCCCTGCTCTTGCAGACAGGTCTGTCTTTTCAATAATGTTTTGATTAGGGCAGTGATAAATGGAGTCCAGACATGGTTTAAGACAACTGTGATACATGAGCTTAGAAAAACCACATAAGTAGGAACAATTAGCATGTTCATAACTGTTCTGTTTTCACCCTCATGCAAGATAAGAAATTGATTTTTAAGACTCAGATTGATTGCATTCATTATGTTTGCTATCATCAACTAACAAAACTAAATATATTTGCTCAGGTATTTTAGAATTATATTCTCTGACAACTTTGGTCAATAATTTAAAATACTGCAGTTTCAAACAAGGATTGTATTTGACTTAATACTTTGTACGTCAAGGCGAACAGGAGTATAATCAAATTGTACTTTAATTATTCTTCATCGAGAAACTTCTGTTTGGTGTTTGAAAAATATATAATTTAGGTCTACTGGGATTATAGCTAATGGATCTTCTGCAAATTTCTTGCATAATTAGAGCACTAACAATGATTATTTTTTCAAAAATTATTTACATAGAGAATTGGATTCTCAAAACCACATGACATAGAATCATGTAACTCCCTTGATGAAAAGTGAATCTCTGCTGCCAAAAAAATAACATTCAGGCTCCTATGCATGACCTAAAAGATATAGAAGATCAATATTTATTTGTGGCCTTTCTACATTAGTTATTCTTTCCATTTGACCTGAATAATTTCCCCCTTGTAATGTACCTTCTTCCAAATGGGTAAAGGTTAATGGGCAACTATTCCTTCAGGGGCCCTGTCTCCCCTCTTTAAGAGGCAGGCATTCCACCACATACTTCCTCACTGGAATGTTGACCTTACAGATTGCAAGGACCTTGTCAGTTTATAATCCCTTATTTTTTTATTTATATTTTACGCCTACAGCACCTGGTCTTCCTAAGCAGTCTCCCATCCAAGTACTAACCAGGCTTGACCTTGCTTAGCTTCCGAGATCAAACAGGATCAGGCTTGTTCAGGGTGTCATGGCCATAGACTTGAATGTAAATCTTAAGCAGAGTGTTAAGAGGCAGAAAATGGTTCTGGCCAATGCATTTCAACAACAGATCTTGGCCCAGTGGTTCCTCCTTTGCAATGATTCCTGCCCTCTATGTGCCTCACCATTTTTTCCTAGGTCTAATTCAACAGCTATTTCACTGATGGTATTTACTCCCTATAGTCTTCCAATAAATTTCCTTTTGCTCAAATTAGAGTAAGATTCAGTTGCTTGCAAACCAAAGAATCTCGGTGGATAACAGTTTTCATATGTCATGCTATAGTTCTGTGGTTCTCAGACCTGGGCATGCACAGTGATGGCCTGAAAGTCTTGATATGATACAGATTTCAGCTCTGAGGTGATGCGACAGCATTAATCTTGAAGCCACACTTCGAGAATGTTCCACTGTTTTCTAGAGAGATGTTCCCAACTATCTCCCAACACACACCTCCTATTCAGGTAGGGTGATCAACTGTCCATTTTGCCCAAGATTCAAGGATTTCCTGGGAGCGGACTTTTAGTGCTATAACTGATGCATCCCTGAGCAAATTGGACTACAGGAAGTGTTGCTGGCAACAATCACTCCTTCACCATCCAGAGGAGATAGAAGTGAGCTGTAAACACTGTCACTCTGCTCATTAAGGAAGGGAGACTTACCTAGTAGATGACCCATTTTAAGAGACTGCCTCTCATTGAAACATAAATTACTTTTTTGGTGCCAAGAATTGAGAGGTTAATGTTCTAGGCAGATATGCACACAAACCAGTCATTTAGTTATAGTGCTGTAGCAATGCTTACCTTGAGCTCGCCAGAGGAGAACATGCTGATGTAATTGTTAATCATCTTAAACACAAAGCCCCGATCCATGAAGGTGAAGCAGCGCTAAAAAAGGTAAAATTCTAAATTCAAACATCTGCACTTTAATGACCATTAAAAATTTTAGAAAAGGTCAACTACAGTAGATATGAAGATCTCCCCATTTCAGAGACTTCGTTGTTGATCTTTTTTTAATATTTAGAGAGAAATATCACAGATGTTTCTTTAAACATATTTTGCTAACAAACTAAGTCTGCCTCTTATACTAGGTGATTTCCAAATGTTTTCCAAAAGCTAATTGAAATAAAGTAGTAATTCATCAGGCAAGTGGCTAAAATGATATGGCCATCTGAAAAGAAAAATCAAAATCAGAATAAACTTTCCTTTGTTACCTCTTTGGTATTATGTCTGCAGAAAAAAAACACCTAGATAGGCACACTCAAGTAAATTAGAATTGTGACCCAGATTGGCAGTTAAAGGAAAAATTACAAAAGCTACCTAGGTAGTCGTGGATCCATTTGAATCTTATCTACTTCTAGGAGAGAACAGTCAGGAAAATATACAAGGCTTTTGGCATAATTGCTGCAAATGTATTATTTTCCCATGACATGAAAAAGAGTGCATTCTAACCTCAGGACATTTTTATATGCCCACACCAGACAGAGTGCTTTCTCTGGGCTTGGAATAAGCACAGTGTTACAATAACATTTCAGTAGTTAAATTCCAATAATAACTAATTCACAGAATTTGATTACTAATGTATAATTAAGTAACTAAAAGAGATAAATGTTGTTTGAAGCCCCAATTGAGCAAAGAACTATTATCAGGTTTCTGGGACTGTAAGGGAATTACAAGGCCAACACGAGTGGGCAACGTCGACCACGCCCAGCAGCTAAAAGCAAAAAGTTCGTCAATTCACAGGGATTGTACTAAATGACTCCTTTCAAGTTCACATAAAAGATCATTTTCTCTCCCTTTCTCTTTTTCTCTCCTAGCTCAAATGATGCACCTAATACACTTTAGAAAGTTTGAAAAATAAGTTTTCTGTGCCAAATGCTATTGAAGCTACGATTTGAAAACAATGTGTGTACAATGGGCTTTTATGATGTACAATATACTAAATTAATATTTCTATTTACAAACTTCATCTGTAAGTATTGCTTTAAATGTGTGGTCTGTGTGCTCTACATACCTTATAGACTATATTTGTTTATCTCGTGTCAATTGATGCTCTTTGCCTACAGATTTCACAAAACCACTGGTACCACCATTAGCCTTTTACTTCATCTTGTCCTTTTTCATTTTGGGCACTTTTTTTTGGACCCCATGTCAGACATATACCACCAGCATCAATGTTGCATAAATGAGCTCCAAGGAAAGCATTCTTTTATTCCAACAAATTCGGAGTATTTAAGCTAAGGACAATAGATAAGAGGTTCTTTCCCCTTTTTAAAAAGTTGCTTATCCATTATTATTATTATTATTTTTTGCAATTTAGGGAAGAATATTGCAGATGTTTTAAAAATATAATCTGCTTACAAATTGGACAGTATCACCCTTTCCAAATTTCCCCTTCTATAAAGTACTTCAAATGAACTACCAGCATAATAATAAACTTTATTCCCATAAGTCTTAAAATATAGTAGAAAACTAGAGTAATTAATTTTCCTCCTTCACTCTCTTCCCTCTTAACCCTGACCATTCCTTTCTCTTTCTCGGAGCAAGGGAAAGCAAAAATGAGAGGCAAGACATTGAAGAAAAAAATAAATTCAAGATGAGAACAAATATAATGTGTAATTTAAAATAGTGCTTAACACATTAAAAAATAAATTAGACTGGATTAAAACTCACCAACGACAAGTCAGGCTAATTTTTCATCTACATCCATAGCCTCTTAAATTATTATATTTATTTAATAACCTATCCAGTATGTTCTGGTGTCTACCACAAAGAACCAAAAAAAGTAGCTCCAGCCAGGTTACAATAGCCCATAGCTGGGCAAAAGAAGAAAGAGGAGATCAACATTATCTTTCTAGTTGAGTGCATTATCTGTTAAATAATAAACCATGATTCTGCATTAATGTTTTTCTTTTTACTTTATATATTTTTTCTTCTCAAGTCAATATGAATGCCTGTAACCCAAAGAAATATAACCAATTTCTATATATATCCAGTTGCTTAACACTTTAATTGGTAATTTTCTCTTCTTTGCTTAGTGCATAACATTTTTATCATGTAAAAAAAGAGCCTGGAAGTAATATAATAAAAATGTTAAATTTCCCAAAGTTTTCCTAAAGCAGATATTTGACTTCATTGTTAGAACTGTAGTTAATCCAGGACATCTCTTCAAGGGCAGAAATGCCTGAGAGAATAACATTGCCTCAGTGTAGCTTATCCTTTAAAAATTTCCTTTTTCTCTAAAAATATTTAGAAGTACTCTGATTTGAAAACACTCAAGTGGATACTTTTATCTAACCTTGGTCTTTGTTCTATGAATCTCCAAATTGGGCAAAAAATGACAATGTCTTTTCAAGCAGAAAAGATGCATAGATGAAAGCATTTTTCTACGAGTGCTAGTTTTGAGTCTTCGTCATCAATGGAGACGTGCACTGATTAACATTTAGAATCCTTTGCGTTCACTATCGTGGGAGCTTGAATGGAATTGTGATCTCTTATAACTGTACCTTGAGAAATCTGGCAACGCTGTGGTTGGCCCTTTTTGTTTCTTCAAGGGCATCTTTGTATTTCCAAATCACGTGATCAGATAGGACCATTACAAGATTGTCCAATTCATTCCGGTAAGATTCAGGAAATCTTTGAGCCCGAGAAAGCTAAAGAAAGAACAGATCATTTCTTTACACTGTGGCATGTGCAATTCTAAGCCTGGAAAAAAATAATAAACTAAAAGACTTACTTTATTTTATGTATTATTAAACAAAAAGTCCTTTTGAAAACTTGAATGCAAGAATAAAATAGAAGCCTTTTTAATTTTAAGGTCATGATTTCCATTATTTTCATTTAATGTTTCCTTCTATTTTGGCCAACACATTTTTTTTCACATTTTCATTAAAAGCTAAGCTATAACATATATTCATTGCAAACTATTCAAACAGTGTAACATTTTCTATGACTTCTCACATTTTAATTTCCCTCACTCTCCTCTCAGGGAATAACCAGTATCAGTGAGTTAATGAATATTATTTTAGACTTTCTTTGACTCACAGTTCTCTATTTAATTTAAAAACCAATTATTTTGATCTTTTTAAAACTAGGACTCCCCTAATAAACAACTATAAGAAATCAATGAATGAATAACTGAATGAGTACAGATATTGCTTTGAAATGCCTTCTAATGATAATAAGTTCCAGCTATATATTTTTTTTAATTCCAGCTTTATTGAGGTATAACTGACATATAAAATTGTAGGAGATTTAAAGTGTACATTGTGGTGTTCTGATATACATATATATTGTGAAAGGATCACCCCATCTAGTTCACCCCATCTAGTTAATTGACACTTCTATCACTTCACATATATATTCTTTTTTTGTGTTTTTGGTGAGAACATTTACATCCTGCTCTCAGCAAACTGCATTACGCAATACAGTGTTATCATTAAAATCACCGTGTTTTGCATTAGATCCTCAGACCATATTCCTCATACAGCTGAAGGTCTGTATCAGCTAGTCTTAACTCAGTGGTCGTAACATATGTCACTGCAGGCACCAGTGGGACTTCACAGCCAAGAGATTTTTGCCATAAGATGCAACATGGCTTGGCTATGAGATTATATGTCATACATTGAATAAAACTCTATGGGTCCCCAAAGGCCATCCTTAGGTCAGGAATCCACTTCTCCTGTCTGAACCCCTACACTGAGGGGAAAGATTCAGGCAGCTGGGATTTCCCATCTAGTTTCTACTTTGTGCATTTACACAACCCCTTCTCATGAGAGAGGTTAAGATCCATTAATCTTTACAAACTAGCTTTAAAATTAGACTCACTACAGAATGTGACAATTTCTAAAAGACCCTTGTCACTATGGGTCTCGTATTGTCACACAAAATTCAGAGTTAGACTGAACCATGCATTTCTAAATTTCTGAGCACCCAGCCCTCCACATTGCAAGAGTAGAAACCACAGAGGATGAATCAACACACGCAATCATTTTTCCCACTTAAAAAGCAATGGACATATATTGCTAAGGTTTACAATGTAAATAAAAATAGAACTAATGATTACATATTCATTAACATAATTGATAAATATTATAATCTTACCTGAATTTTATTTGTATCAACTAAGTGTTGTGCCATTGATTTTAGGATAATTGCGAAGAAGAACCAGGAATGCTGTCAGGAAAAAAAAATACAATAAGAAATTTATCATTTTATGGTAAAATAATGATAATTTTATTTTTTACAACTTGTAATATTATGAAATCTTTATATTAAAATGTACTCTTTGAAATTAAATGCATCAGAGAAATAATATATTCTCTATTAGGATTATCAAACCTCTAATGGCAAAAGTAAATGTCAAAAATTTCAGTTCCTCTGTCATCTCAAAGAGTTTTAAAGTAAAACAAGATTCTAGTTTATTTGAATGAGAAATCAGAGAATAGTCTTATGGAATATTTATTCATGGGATGTCCTATTCGTTTCATTTAGCTAAACAAAACTATACTTTTTATGCTAAAATATATCACAGAAAGACCACTCCTAACATCTCCAGGGCTAGAGGCTACATCAAAAACAGAAGCCACATGTCAAAATATCTAAATTAAGTTCAACGTCAAGCTAACAATGCATTAAATAAAACATGATTGATCCTTCAAGCTACCGTGACAAGCATAACTCTGTGACAACTTGGAACGTTGTACCAGAATGTGGGGGGCATAGGGAGAACAGGTCTCTAGCCTACTCCCTCTTCTCACCCAAGGCTCTGCCACACAGCTGGAGGGGCCTGGGACACATGTGTGACCGTTGGCCTGCACATCCAAGTGCTGTCCATCAAACTATCCCTCACTCCCACCGCAAACTGATCCTTCCTTGAGTCCAGGGCTGCAATCAGGCATCAGGATTCTCCCTCTGAAGGATGGACTTAGGAAAGACCTGTAGGCAGGCTGGGGGCTAGTAAGCCTACAGGCTCATGAGACAGGGCCCCTGGGATCCTTATAG
This sequence comes from Macroglossus sobrinus, assembly GCA_004027375.1. Taxonomy (NCBI): domain Eukaryota; kingdom Metazoa; phylum Chordata; class Mammalia; order Chiroptera; family Pteropodidae; genus Macroglossus; species Macroglossus sobrinus. Next base: position 409,194 of record PVKZ01001034.1, on the reverse strand, counting down.
ATTCAGAAGTGGGGGAGGGGCTCCCAGAGGGTGTTTCTCTTGGCTACTCTCATCCCTTGTCCTATGGGGAGGTGTACAGTTGGAGAAGACAAAACCATGTCCCAGGATGGAGGCCCCTCTTTCATGGGCCTGAGAGGTGAAAGAATGACATTTATCCCAGACATAAAAAGTACATATTGGATATGTACAGTTTAGAGAATACACTTTCTGATCTTTTTCCCTTCCCATTCCCTCCACCATAAACAATTTAAAATTTTGTGCTAATCATTCCCTTGGTTTTCTTCATAATTTTGCTATCAGTATTATACACTGAAGCAATGCATTTAGTTTTGTTTGCCATTAAACTTCATATAAATGGAATCATCTAGTATCCATTCTCCTGTGATGGTCTTTTTCATTCAACAAAGCCTGTTCTTGGGTTCTTTTATGTTGAGTCATATCACCGTGGGTCCTGTATTGTCACCTCATCATGTGTATAATCACAATTTACCTATCTGCTCTATTGTTGATGGGCGTTTGAATTATATCCAGTTTTAGGCTGATACAAACCATGCTGCTACAAACTTTTGAGTGCACGGTCCTAACTCTAGAGGACAGACTGAGATGAAGTTCAAATTCTAAAGAGGCATTTCTGGCTTAACAAAGGGGTCACTCTTTAGTAAACTTGATATTAAAAATGAAATTCATGTCCTTGAGATATTTAATTAATATAAGGCTATTGTTAACATTCTTTCCGCCCCATCTTGTCCAAAATGGTATATTTTAACCATTGTGCCAAATCGTGTCGACATCTGTCTCCCATTCAGCAAATACCAGTCTCCAACCCTCAGTACTCTTACTGCCTCCAATTTCACTCTGAGTCCACTAGGACCAATCAAATTAAGCCTTTGTCTATGTCCCTGTGATAGCAGAAGAAGCCCCCACTTTTCTCTTGCCCCTGAACTGCGTACACTCTCTTCTGTATCTGCCCATCCCACCGCTTCCGTTTCCTGAAGCCACGTGCCATACCTTCTGGAACACACAGTCCCCCATCAGCCAAATCTCCCAAAGATTCAATTTCTCCTCCAAACAGTCCCTTGTTTTTTAACTGAACGCTGACCCTCCCTCAAGGCCCCTGCTTCTAGGCTGGCTGCTTCTCCAGTGGTCCCTTTGTGCATACTCACTCTACTTGGTCTATTCTCTACAAAGCATATCCATCTGATCCTTGTAAGCCAAGGTTAGCTTACATCACTCCTTGCAGCTTACATCACAAAATTCTAATGGCTCCCAAATTCACTCAGAGTGGAAGCAAAAGCCCTTGTGAAGTCCCACAAGCCCTTATGCCACCTGCCCAGCCTCCTGTCAATTCTCTGACTCCACCTTGCCTCCTCTCTTCTCTGCTCACATAGCTCCAGTCATGCTGGCCTCCCTGCCGTCCTTCTGGCACCCTGGGAATGCTGCTGTCTTACGAATTTATACAGATCTGCTCTTCTACCTTTAATGTTTTACCTTAAACATCCATATGACCAGCTCCCTCACCTCCTTCACATTTTTTTTTTGTTGTTGTTGTTCACGTATTACCTTATCCTGGCCATTCTATTTAAAACTGCAGACATCACCCTGGACCCTCAGTGCTCCCTGTTGCCCTTATCTGCTTAGACCACGTCTCACCTTCTCCTGTCCAATTTAATTAATTTTGTGATTACGCCTGTAGTTTGTTTTTATTTCCTGGTAGAATGTAAGGTTCCCAAGGGCAGAGACCTTTATTTTATTTTCTGTTGCATGCCAAGTGCCAAGGATGGTGCCCGCTGCAGGGGAGGCATGAAGAACATATTTTCTGAATAAACTAAATGAATATACTCATTTAAACAAAGACTAATTTAAACAAATTGGCCTAGAATAATTTGATTTTAGTAAACTCATATTGATACTTATGGATCACACCTTTTCTTTCCATCTGTGAGCTCATGATAGCTAATTAATTTAGCTGGGAACTAAGTTCACTATTTTATAATGATATTTTATATTTTATATTAAATATTTCATATTTAGAGTTATCATTTCATAAGCTTCTCACTACCTCATCTTTACATTCCCACAAATGCAAGTGTTTCAACTTTCAGAGGTCAAAGAGTGAGTGTTTCTCTGCTTCGTCTCTGTTATCAATGTATTAATTCATTGCTATATCATTAATCCTTTTGCTGGTGTATCTCATCTTATTGTGCCTAAAAACTCAGCAAACTTTATTTCTGCTACTCTTAAAATTTTTTAGTGTTTTAGATTAGCAGTCCCCAACCTTTTTGGCACCAGGCACTGGTGTTCCTAAGAGAATCTAATGCCTGATGATCTGAGGTGGAGCTGAAGGTGGTGATGCTAGCACTGGGGAGTGGCTGCAAATACAGATGAAGCTTCACTGGCTCACTATTCACCTCCTGCTGTGTGGCTTGGTTCCTAACAGGCCACAGACTGGTACCAGTTCATAGCCCTGGGGGTTTTGGGAACCCCAGTTTTCTGTCTTTAGGCCAAAGGACTTAACCCACATCCTTTCTATTTGTTAAGGTGATCAATTGTCTTGATATAGATCTCTTTATTGCTTAAAACTTTTATGTGGTCCACTTTTAGTATGAAGCTGATGCTAGAAACTGTAAGAAAAATGATCTATAAAAATCGATGAACTCTGTCACCCTCCAGGGGCCTGCGTGAACCTCACACGGACAGCAAGAGAACTGTCTTTGAAGTTCTCACCTTCAGAACATGCTTGACTGTTGTGGAGTCATTTGATTTCAAAAGACCAGTCACACTCTTCGCCAGTTCCTCGTGTATGGTTCTCTCCTTGCAAGCCTTAGTCTTGAACACAAACTGAAGAAAATCCAAAAAGAGAAAAAAGTGAAATGCTGTAAAAAAGTGGAAGCTTCAAAAATTATGTTCCATGAATAACTTATAACTCAAAATTATCTGCTCATGCCGGATTTTGTCATGAAATAAATGAAGGCCTGGTGATAAGAGTAGCACACACCTGGTCCTATTTAGGGCTTTGCACAGGTAGGGCCTGTGCTCCCCTAAGCTCTCCTTGCAACTCTTTTTGTAGAAATCAAAGGAAAGAGTCAGAGAACAATTTAGCAGATTCGAGGAAAGATGGAGGGCTGTGACCCACCTACTTAGGACACATTTGCCCTTCTCCTTCCTTCCACTGGTAGCAGGTGGCATGGTAGCATTTCTTCATCCTGAAAGGGTAGAGCACCCACTCAAATAGCCAAGTGGGGAAGCAGGTGCCTTCCAGAGGCCGGTAGGTGAGCTCCCCCACGCCCAGGATCTATCATCTCATGCTTAGACACAGCTATCAAAGGGTTCATGAACGTTGGCCATTGGTAACATAACAAATGCTGCTCACTTCTGTTTTTTTCTCAAAAGATTGGTTTTGGGATGTATCATGGAGTGCATCTAATGGTTTTAGTTTTCAGTAGTTCTTCATCTATTTGCAAGGATGTCGGCATTAATTTTCGCACATATATCTCAAATATAAAATGCTTGTTTCCTGGATTATAATATTATACTTTTGAGTTGGGTTCGCCGAGGTCATTTCTTCATATTAGCCACAATTCAAACTTCATTACAATTAGGAGTGAAAGCGGGGAAGAAACTGAAATCAGAGGCACATTTACATTTGGATCTATAATTATTTCTTTGAAATTTATAGCTCATGGACAGTTCCATCGTCCTGATGGGGCCTGACTTCTTCTAGCTCATCCCAGAGGAAAAAACCAAAGCTAAGAGATATATCAAACTAGCTAAAATCAAGAGCAATACAATTTTTTCCCCTCATGGATTATGATTCATATGAGGATAATGCATAACTACCTAATACCATGCACAGTTATTTAGTCCAAGGGCATTTCAACTATCTCTGAAATATTCTTATTTGAAAATTTTGGCTATAACACATCAGTGTCATGAATTGCTGTAAACCATGACATTTAATTAGACTAACTTTAGACATACATTTTTTGAAAAAGACATAGTCTATGTGTGCATTTGGATATTGTAGATGGGGTGAGTTAGCAGCATTTAGCACCACTGAACTTGAAATGGTGTTTAGTTTGCTTCTGAATAAACATATGTTGTGTTGAATTTCACACATCTGGAAGATATTGAAACATGTATTGGTACCAGCCTATCAGCTTTCATTATACTCCTAGGTGTGGAGCCTAATACCCTTCTATATGTTAAATAATAACTTTTTCCACCAAGGGTAAAAACATTGTCTCCTTGGTCAAAGTCAGGCCGTCAGCCATGTTCTATAACAGGAGTCCAATCATAGTACCATAGAGCTAGATGTTCATCTGGTCCATCTCATCTCACTTCCTAGATAAGAAAAATGAGGTTCAGAGAGGCTGGCTGCTCAAGTTATCTATTTAAGCTTGGCTAGAAACTAGAATCTAGTTTCTCACTTGCTAGCTTAGTGATCTTTTCAGAGTAAAGTTCTGATCGATTATATTTATTAGGCTGTCTTTGTTTTAGATTTATGAAAATGCATTATAAAATATCATTAGGAATTATCAGCTTGAAATTCCATGAGAATGATCTCATTAGGATATCTCAAACATCCTGGTTAAAAATAAAGACCATGCCAGGATGCATTTCCAATAGACCTCTCAAAGAGTGTTACAGATAGAGTCTGAGAGTTGCTTTTAAGGCTCTTACAAAGAACTGGCCTTGATTCTCACAAAAGTAGTCTTAACACCAGTGGGTTCTTAATACAGTTTTCAATGATTTCGTTGGAACAAGGTAATAAAACTTGTGTTGAAATGGAGATGACTTTGTGTGATGTAGACTGGGAAATTTTTTTCATCTCAGCCCTTCAGTAGATTGAAATGGAACATTGTAAGTGCTGAGAGACTGAAAATTCTATAGTTGATTCTGCTGAATATAAATTCATCGATACCCTATTAAAATAAGCTGTGACTCCATCTTAAACAGAGAGCAAACTAAAAAGGCATTTGTAGGTGGAACTAGCTTTCTGTAAATAAAATATAGATCTTATTGGGAAAAATTATACTGGGGAAAATGGTGGTGAAGTATCTGACTATTTTTAGCTCATGAGTTATTTTAAGAAGGACACACACTTATACTTAGGTATGTGGGAAGTTAGTAAACATTTTTGGCAGGTAACAAATATATAGGTATAAAACTGTAATGAAAAATTTCTCACTGATGGTGTCTCAGAAGAGTTCATGCTAGAATAAAATGTTGTTATTTTCTTTTATAATATATATATATATATATATACACATATATATATATGTATATATATATATACATATATATATATATATATATATATATATATATATATATATATATATATATAGTTTCCAGCATAAAAGACTCAAAATTCTCTCTAATCACTTTTCTAAACATCTAAAATATATAGGTATAGGTATATGCCTAACCATATATATTAATGGAATATATTCTTTTAATTAAAGAGGTTGCAAAAAGACAATCTATGCATAGAAAAAATAGAAATTTACATCCTCTATGCATCATCAAGTAATAGAAAGTATTCTTATTTATCTCTGGATAGGTTCCTTTTTTTAATTCATGAAGGTGACATTTAGGCAAGTGCTATAATGTGCAAACATCATCGCAAGTTCACTGGCATTAATTCACAGGCCAACTGGAAATGAGAATATAAACTTGACAAAGGACACTGGAAGAAGCAGTGCACATTGATGGAATGGGCTAGTGGTTCATGCCAGAGGATAAAGGACTTAACATACCAGAAGCAGGTACAAATATACAGTAACTGGGAAAATGAAATAATGCCTGAGAAAACAATAAAAAGAGCTAAGAAAACATTACAGAAGAAACATAGAGCATTCAACAAACCGACAGGAAAAATCTTCCTTAAAGTTACACAGGAATTTCATTTATTTGTAATGGTGACTCTTAAAACGGCAATCCTTTAATTTTCTCCTTTATCTCTTTCTTTGCTCTTTCTCCCATATAAATACTCATTTGCACATATACATGTCATTTATACATTTATATAGTCAAACAATACATCTTAGCCCATCAATGCGAAAAGCCAGAATTCTCTAAGGAGAACGTTTGATATTACTGCAGTGGGCACAAACCAGCTAAAGGGAGAAACTCCCCACTTATTGTAGACAGGAAATGAGACAAGCCACACAGCACAAAGGCATATGACCAACACCCAAGCAGTGATTTCATACCTTAATGTATGACTGCACGGAGTGGTCCAGCTGCTCCTCGTGGCACTTGGCCACAATGTCAGTCAGAACCCTGGAAAAGCAAAGCTATTCAGTGGCCTTTCTGGAGAAGGCAGTAAAATACCATTTGGTTTGTCATTGGAGTGCTCATAAACTGGGTACGTAGTAGTAAATGAATGAATAAATGAATGAATGAATGAATCAGTTTCACACTTCCCCTTATTCTCCTAGTCCCCCAATACTAGGTATTTAATATCTATATTACCTGTTAGCTGTTCCCAATCTTGAAATCTCTAAACACTAAAATACAAGCAATGTCACATGGCTGCAGTATCACACTGGAGACTTTTTTGCTTAGGTCGCATTGCTATTACAGTCTGAGCGTCTGTTGACACTATCTTCGTGGAAAAGGGATCATTTAGTAACTGATTAAAACTTAAGATCTTTAACCTCAACTTAATTATCATATTTCATTTTTAAAAAGCTTCCTTCCCACCTAGAGGCACTATATGTATATGGTTTTGGAAAAAATTAATTAGGTTCAGACACAGGTTTTTTTTTTTTTTTTAACTCTTCAGCTGGGATAAGGTTTCTATATCAGTGGTGGACAGCTTGGTTTTTATTTTCACATGAACACTTCCAGTTGCCTCATGGCTATAGTGCTTAGGAACAGCTCAGAATTTCAATAGATCTATCAGCTGAAATATTTAGGAGTCTTGTCAACACAGACGCCACATACTTAGCTGGAAAGAGCATTCATTGAAGACACAGTTAGGGACTTTTACTCTGGTTCTCTCACTGCCTGGTTCAAGACACCTTAATCTTCCAGGGGTTCAGGGTTTAACTTAAAAAAATGAGGCTAAAGATTTTCATTCTGAAAGAGGCTAGGAATATGCATGAGGTGGGAAGGTATTGGAAACATTTCAATGGCAGGAGTAAATTTTTTCCAGAATGCTGTGACTAATTTTTTTTTTTTTACAAATGAACATTAGGAATACACGATTCAATAATTAAGACTCTATCTCTATAAAGGGGAAATTGTGACTGCCAAAGTCACCAGGTAGATTAGTAATGCTGTAAGAGTATAGCATAGGCAAACTTAAAGTCCAGACAGTTGGAGAGAAATTGAATATTTATAAAAAAGATAAAAGATCTAATGAGAATGTGAAATGGTACAGCCACTCTGGAAAACAATTTGGCATTTTCTCAAAAACTATACATGCAACTGCCATGTGACCTAATGAGTACACTGGACGTTTATCTCAGATAAATGAAAACTTATGTTTACCCAAAATCTACCCCAAACTGGAAACAATCCAGATTTATTCAACAGGTAACCTGTAAACATACTATGGTATAAAATACTACTCAGAAATAAAAAGAAACGAACTGTGGATAGACACAACAACCTGGGTGAATCGCCAGGGAATTAGGCTATAGACAGATACTATCATACTGCATGGTTCCATACCCACACAGACACACAGACACACACACACACACACAATTGTTAAAATAACAACATTTTAGTGATGGAGAACAGATTAGTAGTTACCAGGGATAAGGGAGAGGGCAGATGAGAAGGAAGTTGTTGTAGCTTTGAAAGGACCATAGGAGGGATCCTTGTGGTGATGGAATGTTCTGTATTCTGATTTCATCAATGTCAATATCTTGGTAGAGCTATTTATTATACTACAGTTTTACAGGATGTAGCCATTGGGGTAAAGTGGGTAATGGGAAAATTGAGTCTCCATGCATTATTTCTAATGACTGCATGTAAATCTATAAGTATTTCAAAATAAACATTTTAATTAAAAAACAAAACGTTTAGAAGTCTAAAACTAATTTAAGAAGTCAGAGTGAGACATATTTAACTCTGAGATATGCATTCAAATGAAATGCAAGCATACACAGTTAGGTGGCTGTTCAATTATAATCAAAGTCTTATGTAATCACAGATGATAAAATCTCTTCCTAAGGTTGTGTTAGGGATACCTGGTCACAGTTGTAATTATTTCATCTTCCTCATTCTGTACCAAAACCTTGAAGAGCTGATTCAAGATTATAGGCAGGAAACTCATGATTGCGTGAATTTTTTCCACATTCAATAAGTTCTGTAGTAAATGGACAGGAGGAGAAAAAGGCACAGATTAAACTCTAATGCACATTCCAATGATGTTTTTCAGAACCTGAACCAGAACACTAGCTCCTCTATATCTGGCTTTATTCTGCATTGCATTTACTGTGACATGGGCACGGGGGAATGTGGCAACAATACTGTATTTAATTAACTAATTGAAAATCAATTGGTTTGGATTATAAAACTTTTTTTTATTTTGAAAATACCAATTTTTCTTTGTTAGTCAACAAACAGAAAATATTAAAGAATTGTGAAATAAAATCATTTACTGGCTGAATTGCTAAGGCATTTAAAAATCTTCGGTGATAATTACGTCTTAGTTTGTTAGTCAGTGAAAATTATAAAGGTCTCCTTCATCCATTTGTCCCTTGAAAACCACTGAAGTTATCTGCATGTCACATTACCTTACAAGAACGGATGAAATTCGAGGTAGGTGACTGAGACATATCTTTCTCTCTCTTTTGGCACTGTCGGAAAAATGCGTTCACATACGAATCCTGAAATAGCAAAAAAAAAAAAAAAAAAAGAAAGCGTTTGTTTCTGATGACACGTAAACTGTATAACGATCACAGTGAAGGGAGGTAACCATTTCTGTAGGACAGATGCCTTGGTTCTCAGTTTGGGAGTGCAGTAGGGGTCAGAGTGACAGACTTTCATTTTCACTAGACATCCTGGCTTATTTTCCTTTTCAACCACATGATGACGGATGAAGAATGACTTCTTTTGGCTCTGAAGAATTATTTCTATCTCTCTTTTTTTCCCCTCTATTGCCTTCTTCCATCTTCCTGTTTCTGCTTCTTCCACAGTCTTTTACCAGTTTTTTTTTTATTCATGGGAATATGCTTCAGGACATATTCAAACTTAAAGTGCCTGAGTTAGTCAAAAATTGAAAATCTACACTAACATCACGAGGTAATGCTGACTCTTATCCTTTGTTACAGGCTGGATTGTGTGTCCCCAGAATCCGTATGTTGGAGTCCTAATTCCTGGAACCTTAGATATGACTATATTTGGTGATCAGGTTTTCAAAGAGGTAATTAAAATGAGGCAGATAGGGTGACCCTAATCCAATATGACTAATGTTCTGATAAAAGTAAATTTTGACACGAGGCACGTGCGAACACACAAAAACCACACAAGGAAGACAAATGGAAAGGCCTCAGAAGAAATCAACCCCACCGATAGCTAGAAGCTCAGACTTCTAGTTTCTAGAAATGTGAGAAAATAAATTTCTGTTGTTTAAACCATCCAGTCTGTGGTATTCCAAGTGAACTAATAATACACCCTTTAATGATATTTCCTGAAGATGGTGGCACCTTGGAAATTCTCTAAATTCTGTGCTGAAGGTTTGAGTTATGCAATCAGGAAGTGGAATACAGAATTTTACTAAGACGTACCCTCTGGTGTTTCTCTGGTATTTGTCAATTTTAGAAGGGCACCTGTAGTTTGCATTCTCCTCAGGTTGGGGTGTGTGTGTGTGTGTGTGTGCGCGCACGCACGTGCACGCGTGTACAGCATGTGTGATATTTGCAGTTTCACTTTATCCGTTCATCTACTTGACAATTATTTATTGAAAGCCAATTACGTGTCAGGCCCTTGGCAGGCAGGGAGGAAAACTCTCTCTCTTCCTGTGGTCCCTCCATTACTCCAGAGAGATGGACAAATGGCATCCAATGACTCCCCCACATGCGTATTTGATCACGATTAGGTAGATACTCTGAAGGAAAGCAGGGTGCCATATGGGTGTACGACAAGATGACTCAGCATGTCCATGGGCTCAGGGAGCAGGGAAGCCTTCTCTGAGGAAGTGACACTGGAGCCAAGAGCTCAAGGATGGGTAAGAGCTGGCCAGGCCAGTGAAGGTCTGGAAGGCAGAGAGGAAGAGACTACTTTTGCTGAGTATCAAAGGATGACTGAGTCTTGGAAGAATTAAGCAGAATGTGTCTCCCAGGATGATAGGTATATGGGTGGTGGCAGTGGATACAGAGAAAGGTGAGTAGTGGTGTGTCACAGAGAGACCTGGGCTCTTTGGAGGAAGCTAGCTGCAAGCATGAAGAAGAGGACTCAGGGCATTATGAGATATGTAAAAGCAGGATTTGGTGAAGCATGGCCATTTTGGGGAACTTGACCAGGGCCTATGGCATCAGAGAAAAGATAGGTTTAAAGAGTCACAGGTGTAGGACTGGGGGAGAGGATTATATTTGGCTTGAAACAGCAGGTATTATTGAAAGAAATTTTAAACCTGGATTATTTCATTTTTCTTAGCAACTAAAGATGTGCCAGAGATAAAGCAGCATTAAGCAAGAACTGAAAAGTGGATGTACATAGAATTTAAGAAGGAGAATTACATAGTCTATGTACCTACAATAATTTGCTTTATACTTTGCATTTGGTGTCCTGGAAGTTCCCACACTACAGCAGAGTAAGCTGCCTTGCCACAGAAGGGATGAGAGTGTGGTCATTTGACATGACAATAATTACTTTTGGATTGCATTTTACAGTTCATGAGATCTTTTCACAGGTAGTTTCTCATTTCAATTCTCACCATGATCTTAGGTAGAGAGATTTCATTGAAGAAAAAATAAGGATTACAGGGGTGAATGACTTGTCCAAGGTCACTGAGCCAGAAATTGGCCGAGGCGGCTCTCAAATGCAGTTCTGCTTGACCCTACGACCTTCCCATTCTTTATTTTTAATAGTTCACACATTTTTTAACATGTGGGTGCTGTCAGTGGAAGCAAAACCACCTTCCAAGAAGGCTGTCACATTGATAAACACACATCTGGTATTTTGGTCTGCGATTTTATGGAGCCTGGACTTTTACAGGTTAGGGCATTCTCTCTCTCCCGGGAGAGGATGTAATTATGCCGCAAAAACATTCTTCCTTTTTCAATCACCTGCACTTCTGACACCTTGTGAAATGGTGAGTCTCCTCTGTAAATACAGGAGACACCTCCTAATTCTAGGTGTAACAGAAGATGCCGACAGTTCAGGGCGACAAGCTCACCTGAGTATTCACTGTTGATACAACGAATGTCGATACTTTGAAAAGTGGTTTGCCACCATCAACCCATTTAATGTCACTCCCACCGTGCTGCAAAAAAAGAGTTTGTTACTGTTACTGTGGCAATTTGAGAGAAAGCAAATGTTGTTTAGTTGATATGGATTTGCCATTCTGAACCATTCATCTTACATTACTACAGAGATAGGAAATAAAAGATTCAAATACATTTGGCAATATTGATAAATGAGACCAATGTGGTATCAGGGGATTATTCTTAATAGATAATTTCTACGGGTCATAAAGTAAATAAGATCTCTAAAAAATTGTGGGTGTACTTGATTCATAACTACAATGGATGCGTACACTAAGGTTGGGTTAATTTAAATAGCAGAAAGAAGATAATGCCATTTAGTTCATGTATTTTTTTTTCTTAAATGATACATCATTCAATACCTTTCCACTTGCAGAATCTTGAAAGCTTAAATAATTAGGAGGCAGGCTTGTAGCTATTGGGATATTGTATTCTTGAGAAGCTATCTGATCATGTTTCATCAGAGGAAGCCAAGCATATCCAACTGTACAAAGGAAAAACAAAGAGAAAACTTATACGAACCACCATGGTAAGGAGTAAAAATAAAGCGAATTATCATTTATGAATTATCACCAAAAATGTTAATAAATCAGAGCTTTTAAAATACTCTCCAGTTCAAGTCAAATAGATGACATGCAAAGCTGTCTCAGATCGCTTCTTGCCAGTACCTGATGTTTCCAGAACTTCCTTCTTTTTGGCATTAGCTTTTGCATTTATGTCACAAGTGACATGATAAAAAGAAAACAGAATATGGTGTTTCTCGTGGAGTTGTGTTGGTAGCTCAATTTTCACCTGCAAGGAAAGAGGTAATAGCTGGATTGAAATTGAAATTATTTGCCCAGAATAGTCAAAGCATAGGCACCTTGGCCTTTTACCAAATTCTTTAACTGAAATCAAGGTCCACATTTAACAGTCAGTGTTAGAAGTACTGACTTAACTTTCAATAAATCTCCATCCTGCTAGCAGTAATAGGTTAACATGTTGATACTTTTACTTCTTTATTGTGGTAAGTGATGATAATTTAGAATATCTAGTATGTCTCATTAGATAATTTATGCTACTGTAGTACGGATTAAACACACACACACACACACACACACACACACACACACGCAGATATAACTGTAGAGTATAAATAAGGAATGGATTGAGGATCTGTCATTAAGGGACATAAACTGAGTGAACAGTAAGTCCTTGCCTCCCAAAGAGTGTTTGCATGAGCATCACTTGGGAACTCATTAGAAATGCAGAACCTCAGACACCACCCCAGACATACAGAATCAGAATCTTCATTTTAATAAGATCCCTAGATAATTTATAGGCACACTGCTGAGAAACATGATGCAACTTAGGCACCAAATTTATCCCTTTAAAAAATAACAAAAAAGATATGTAGTATATAGTGGATAAAATATATATATTGTGGTAACTAAGTAATGAGGCATTTTATGAAGAGGTCTTGCTGTAGCTATATCAATAATGCTTCTGAATGAACAAAACATAAAATTGATAAAGGTTAAGCCTATACTTAATGAGCATACTCAATGTTCCTGGAAAGAAGGAACTTTCTACATTGTTTTGTGCTTGGCATTTTTCAAGCCTCTGCCACATACATTGTCATTTAATTCCCCCGAGAGCATTGTGAAGGAGGACAATAGAGAGGTAGGAGTTGAGGTGAGAGAGATTGGGAGCATGCTTTGAGCCACTAGGATCACGGGGACTCAGTAACAGGGCGATGCCCCATGTCACCAGTTCCCACTGGAATCCCAGGGTCTCATACAGGGAAGCTGCATTCCACTCAATATCAGCAACTACTAGCTTCCAGAAGAGTCAGATCAAGCACTAAGGTGATAGAGAGCCATGCAAATTATCAACTGGAGTATTTACTAGGCTCTTTGTGCATCTATCTAGCTGGCTAATTTATTTCCACATTGTTTGGGAAAGGATTTAATACATTGGTTTTCACAGTGTTGTTTCTGGAACAGTAGCATCAGCATCACCTGGAAACGTGTTAGAAATGCAAATTCTCAGGCCCCATCCAAGACATATGAAATCCAAAATCTGGGGTGGCATCTAGTAACCTGCTTTAACACGCTTTGATTCTGATGCATGATAAAGTTTGAGAAGTCCAGAATTAGAATGGTTTGCAAGCTTCCATATTTTTTATATATCAGCATGCTAACCTGGTAAAAAGCCAATGCATAGTTCAAAATATACAACTGACAATGCAGTAGAATGAAGTTCTTTTTCTTTTTTTTTTTCCAGCCAAAGTAATGAGCACAGGAGAATGCAGCAAGTACTCAAAACTTCTAGTTAACTAAATATTAATGTCAACGTTCTTCACTTAACAATTACTGCAAGTATTTATATTATAACTATGCCTTGGAAGAATTTACACCCATTTTTGAAATTAATACAATCACTTTTCACAATAATAAAGAAGAAAATAAAGCCTTAGCTTTGAATCTGCATTTGCAGAGTTCACCAGGCTGTTCATTACCTACATGTGCTCCTGAGGAAAAGCTCATGGCTTTTACAAGGATTCAGGGAAGTGCACGGGAGTGAAGGAGATTAAAAGCCAGAGTAACAGTGAGATTTTTAATCTTATAGGTCTACAGAGAATGTACCTTTTTGGTGGGCTCTGCCAAGGGGTCAAACAATACAGTAAATATTCTATAATGTAGTAATATCTCTTTTTCTTAATTTTTTAAAAGCTTCTATCCTAAATTTATAGGGAAAAAAATTTAAGAGTATTAAATGAATGTGGAGGAAAGAGATAAGGTTAAGCTGGTCTGTGGTTCATCGGTGTTCCTTTAATTAGTTTTAAAATGACTGATGTGTAACAAGGTGGAGAATAACAGCCCCCCAAAGATACCCTTTGTGTCCTAATACCCAGAATCTGTGAATATGTTACTTTACATGGTTAAAAGGGACTTTGTGGGTGTAATTAAATTAAGGATCTTGAGATGAGATTCTGCGGGATTAGCTCATGGGTCCAATGTAATCACAAAGGTTCTTATTGGAGCAGGAGGGTTAGAGTCCCAGGAAATGCAAGGAGGGAAGCAGAGGTCAGACTGATGGAGTCGGGAGAAAGGGTTATGAGTCAAGAAATATTGGCAGCCTCTAAAAATGGACAAGGCAAAGCAAGGATTCTCCCTTAAAATCTCCAGAAGGAGCGCAGGCCTGCTGACACCTTGCTTTCGGCTCTGTGAGACCCACAATTCTGACCTCCAGAACTGTAAAATAATGGATGTGTGTTGTTTAAGCTGCGAAGCTATGGCAGTTTCTCATATTCGTTTCTCATAATAGAAACGAATAGCAAAAAAAATGTGATTTTAAAATCCCGGACATCACATCAGCAGATTGCATTATTAGTTCTGGCCTTTACTTCGTGGCTAGAAATGAAATGTAATCACTGAAACATCTGTAAATTACCGCTGACCCCATTAATTTTTTATACACGTTATAGCGGAGCTGTGAAACTTCAGGATCTGGAGTCATACCACCAGGCTTGCTTTCTGATTCTCACTCATTCGTTATATACCCTTGGCAGAGCTACTTCTTTGAGTCCCATTTCTTTATCCATAAAATTGGAAGATGTGATAGTTAATTTTATGAGTCAACTTGACTGGGCCACTGGGGATGCACAGATAGTTGGTTAAACATTATTTCTGGGTGTGTCTGGAAGGGTGTTTCTAGAAGAGATTAGCATTTGAACAGGTGGGCTGGATAAAGCAGATGGCCCTCCTGGTGTGTGTGTGTGTGGGGGGGGGGAGGGGCATCATCCCAGCTGCTGAGAACCCAAACAGAAACAAAAGCAGAGAAAGGCTGAATTTCCTCTCTGCCCGACTGCCTGACCCGGAGGGTGGATCTCCTGGCTTTGGTGCTCCTGGCTCTCAGGCCTTCCTGAGGTCCAGCTGCAGATGGCAGGTTGTAGGACTTCTCAGCCTCCATAATGATGTGAATTGATAGCTTATTTATTATCATCTATCTATCTATCTATCTATCTATCTATCTATCTATCTATCAATCATCTATCTATTATCTATCATCTCCCTTATTGGCTCTGTTTCTCTGGAGAACCCTGTGGAGATTAAGCGAGATGATACATATATAGAGTACAGCATGGTGCCTGGCTCAAAATAAGAGTCTTGAGAGTTGGTGAGGGCAAGTCTTATGCCACGTTTAGAGACGAGGGGGTCCAAGGTCAATCAAGTCCATACTGGTTATAAACAACAGGGCCGGCTCATACTCTATTTATTCCTCTGTTTCTTTGTTCTTCCCATCAAGACATGAAATGCTGCTATTGAGTGGTAAAAACCACATAATGCAATCTTTATTATATTGATCAGAGAAATAAAAGAAATGAAATTAGTTTTACTTGAAAAGAATGAAACCAAAAAAATTACATTTTCAAGGGTAATTCTGTGCTGAAATATTTGAATTTGCAACATACTGTACTTCTGGAACAATAGTCATTAATGTAGTTTCTGACTCTTGGTTAAGCAAATGTCTGTTGAGGCAGGTCCTTGGTCTGAGCTGTGGTCAGCAGTGAGTGTTTGTCCCTGTACGGTGTCTGGCCCATTCGCCCATCTGTGAGGAGCTGCTAGGGACCGGGAAGGCCTGGTTCTTACCTCGTCTGAGAAATCCGGGTTCTGGGAATGGTGCAGAACTGCTGTGTAGGCGGATGAGGTGAAGAGGGGCCCTCCAGGCTTCCCATAAATACACTGTTTAAAAAGTTATGAATGCAATAATTCAATAATATGAATTATTATATTAATATGAATAATATGAAACATTCAATAATATGAATGTCTGAAATTAACCCCGAGCACAGAAAAGAGGCCATAACTTTTCAGTGACCAATACTGGGATGACGGTGAATTTTGTGATAAGTTGCCAGATTTAGCTGACATCTAATTAACCTTAAGATTCTTTGACCTGCTGTCCTGTATTTATTATACAGTGGGGTGCTACTGAAAAAAAAATTGAAGACTTTAATTTATCGTGTAGATATTACATCAACACTGAATACTTGAATCAATTTCCTACCTAACTTGATTACTAAGACATAAGATCTCATTCGTTCCATTCTGAGTCTTTCAGGATGGCTTCTTGAAGGAACCAATGGTATCCAGCTCTGGTCTAGCGTCTGAGGTGATCAGTTGGGTGACCACAAAGGTTAGTTAGACCTTGGCCTGTGATAAGCCAGCCCTCACCCAAGAATGCTGAGCTGGCAGCATAGGGCTGGTTCCAGGCTCCACCATATTAAATTACTATTCTATCCCAGTTATATATTCAGGCCAGGGGATGTGACACGGCATTTCTTAGTCATGCAGCTTAAAAGCTTCTGTAGCCCCTTAGCTCAGGGGCCCCTCTTCTGGTGCCTGCTGTATCTGTGTGATGCTTTAGAATGCAATGACATGGACGCACACACCTGCAATTGTTTCTCTTTGCTAGAATTTTCTGCCTGAACACTGCTTCTAACAGATCTGGCGTGTTTGCTTGGTCATTGCCTTTGTTTGCTTGGCAATTGCTTTTCACTTTATTTTTTATCTCCTGATGCTAATGCGATTGTGGACCTTGGAATCTGTGGATGCCGAGAATGGCTCAACCCTATTTTATAGAACTCTTTCTCTCTCTGCTGCATGATTCATTCAATCACTCACATTGATTATTGTTCTGAATAATGCTACAAAACTTCTTAGCACAGAGAACACAATAGGTACCTGGCAGAGTGCTTTAAGAGATTATCTCAGATAATTGTGAGGATTAGCTAGAAATTTGTTTCATCCTTTACTATCTCATTCCTCCGATTCACCAAAACTGGGAAGATCTGGCCACAGGCCCACTAAAAATATTTTTTTTCTGTTCTATAGGTTATTTTATGCTGTTTGAAGCCCCTGAAATAAAAACAGTGCATATCAAATATGAGCCCTGAAAAATGTCATCCAGTTGGAGCTTTATTGGTTAAAAAAACTGCACAGTTCCTACAAACCTCATCGTTTTATTGATCTTATTAAAACATGTGATCGGCACCTGGGATGGATTTCCCAAGCCATTCCCAGGTCCCTGGGCAGTTAGCCACACGTATCTTCCATACACACGAGCATCCCACAGGTCCGCTGCGTGAGCCATTCAGCCAGTGTGCAGCAGCCCCCTCCGCAGGCCACACCAAGGCCAGCTGGGAAGTGGCATTTTAAATCAAGCATGCTAAATTGAGAGGCAGGCTAATCCCTGAAAAGGGCAAAGTCTTCCAGAGGGGAATCTTTGCATTTATTTTACACTAGAATGATTTCCTTTTCTCCAAATCATGAAAAGCTAAGCATAGCCACGAGACTGGAATTTCTAATAGGTCTAGTTAATGATGGCTATTAAGTCAGGTACCTTTTAGGAAATTAAAAACAAATGTATTGAATTGTGCCCCTTTCCATCACACTCAAAGAAAAATCCCCACAGTGGTGGAAAGAACATGCCTGTCGCCTTTATGTTGTGTCCCCTCACATTCTTGGCTTACCTTCATGGGCTTGGCACCTTCGTCGTCGGAATTTTTGAATTCAATGCACACGGTTATATTTCGTGCCTAAAATTATAGCAAGGAAAAATGGAAATTGTAATTGCCTATTATATAACACCAAGAAATAATCCAAGTGCCTAAAATAAGTAGTTTCTAATTAAATCTGAGAAATGTACAATACCCAATACTTTCTTGTGACATTATCCACAGTGCTCAAAATAGCAGAAGGATTTGGAGAGATTATTTAAAAGGGAAGAAAAACCTCATATTGAAAGGGGGCAGGTGTACTCTTTTCAGAATATCTTAAGAAATTTTAAAAAAGTCCAGAACAAGCTATTTAGGGCTGAATCAGAAAGGTTATTAATATATCATATAACTGTGCATCTTTAAATACTTTTAAGGGAAAACTCATTACTGTTTCTTATTAAGCATTTTCTTCAAAAAGCTTTATTTTCCAAAGTGTTGAAAAAATAGTAGTTTGTATTTAAACTTACAAGAAACCATCTTAATGTGCTCTAAAGAGGGTGGAGAAAGAGGATGTCATTTCAGAAACATATCATACCTTGTTGAAACATTTTTGGCTATCATACTTGAGGTGCTTGGGGTAAATGTAAATTTGATTTTTGTATACTCTATAAGGACGGCAGTACTTTGTGGAGTCGTAAACAAATTCTTCCACCTCCACCGTGGGTTCTGGTTGAGCCGTCACGTTGAAAGGCTTGACGGGGATAAAGGACGATGTTACACAGTCTTTAAAAATCAGAAAATAAGAGTTCATCATTTAATATGATGGTTTTCAAGTGAACAACACTTAACATATTTTAAAATTAACCCACTCAAAATAGAAACTTCATACTTTTGTACCAATTTATGTTAAATTATGCTGGCATGAAAAATTTATAGGAGAAAAGATAATTTAGCTATATATTTACTGTCGAAATTAATGTCTCAGAAACTGGTAAATCTTTTGGATGGGTTTATAAACATTTTCTTTTTGTATTAAGTTTGATATCAAAAGTAAAGTTTAGCTAATGACCCTTTGAGCATATTAACTGGGTATTATAGGATAAGGATTAGCCCACTGACCTTTACTAGAACACTATAAAATAATACAGTTATTGGTATATGACAGAAGGAAACTTTGTCTAATGAGTCTATGACCAATAGTAACAAAGGGATTAATAGTAAATTTTGCCTATGGAATGATTTCACAATATAAGCCTGAAAACCCTCTGTGTTATTTATTTCATTTTTTTTCTTTAGTTTTTACAAACTTTAAAAATCTAGCCTGGTAGGAACTGTGTTAAGGAGCGAAAAACACCATTAGGAATGTATAAATTAAAACTTCGGTCACTAAATAATTTGGAGGCTGGAGTTGTGGTACTGAAAGATAGCAAGATGCTCTATCTTTGCTCTACTTGGAGTCTTCCTGTGTTCAAAAAAGCCAAATTAGTAGTTACCTATGCTTGGGAGTCAGATTACAGGTTTAAAAAAATATATCAATTATAATATTTTTATTATTTGTTCAGATTTCTCTAATGTCCTACAGTCTTTACAAAGAGAATATTTTAGCTTTCCTTTTTCTTATTTTTCTTTTCCATACCTAATAAAAGCCACATCCCTCATATCAGGGAGAGGAAATGGTTTAGCGTATCCTCTACTTTTTCACACCAATCAATATAAAAGTGATTTGGAGCCATGGCTAAGTTAGCATTCTCATTTTATTTCATATTAAAATGATTTGTGGAAAATTATGAGAATAAGAAAATTAACAGTGTTAATGCTAATTCAAATATCCTGTGGCAATAATCTTAATCCTATTTTTAGTTAATTTTAGAAAGCCTATATTTTTCTTTGCAAAACTGAGAAAGTCACTAAAAGGCATAATCAGAAGTAACAAAACAAAATAAACAAATCTCACAACTTAAGAAATAAATTCAGAAAGTCTTATTTATAAGGTGATAAAAACTCTTTCTGAAATTCAAATTTTCATTGCCATAAATAGGACTTATGACCACAGTCGGTGGCTATGTATGGTGCTCAGAATAACTCTTTGGCAGTACATTTTGGCAGAACTAGCCCTGTATATTGAGTCAGAGGAACTGAATAGAATATAAATTCTCCTATTAGGAGTTATTGGTTTATCAGTCTATCTGAACCCAACTTTGCTCATTTGCAACCCTTCAGGATTTTGAGTATTAAATAACATAATTTAACACCTCACTGGGTCCATAATGCAAACCAGATCAATATTAAGTTATCCTGACTATAGTTCTTGTCCAATACTACTTAAAGTCTTAACAAAAAAAATCTGAAGCTCCAAATTTCTATAGGATAATGAATTTCATTTATCTCAAACTTTGAAGAAAAAACATTCCAAATGAACTTTTGTAACCAATCAACTATCCAACAACCAACCAATCAACCAAAAAAAAAAAAGAAAAAAAAACCCTACTAAATATTCAAAACCCTACAAGCAAACTATGATTTTGTTATCATACTTGGATGCTCCAGAGGAATGTTCTCAACAGTGATATCGAGGCTTCCTGGAATGGTCTGCATTTTGCTTATTCTGTCGGCCCTGTGGAAGTATGGCAGCACAGCAACACACACACGCACGCGCGCACACACACACACACACACACACACACACACACACACACACACATTGAATTAGTTTCGTTGTCAAGCATAATCAACCATAATTACAAGATAAGTCTAAACAGTAGGACCCTAACCAATCTTGTGAATAACTTTATTTAGCTAGTTTTATCTCAACAACAAAAATTTATGTGATATTGACGATCATCCTAGGTGGTCTCCCATTTAAGTACTAACCGGGCCTGACCCTGCTTAGCTTCCAAGATCAGACAGGATCGGGCTTGTTCAGGGTGGCATGGCTATAGACAGAGTTTTAAGAAGTCTTGAGAGCAAGGCTGGGTTTTGCTATGAGTGCTACATGGGCAGTCTGCCTTTTCCCTTTTCCCTGACAATCAAAGAGGACAATGAACCTTTCTCTGATCTTGGTTCTTCTGCCTTCTTTCACCCTCATGAATGTATGTAGAAGCCCCTTTCCTGCCTCCCTCTGCCCTCCACTCTGAACCTTGAATCTTGTATTTCTTTCCCTCCCTCTCTACTAAAACCTCCTTGCCCATCTTCCCTTCTAGTAAAGTGAAAATGGCTGATAACAGTTTCAAACGTTATCCCTCTCAGGGACTCTACTTTGAAAGGTGGAATAATTATAGTTGTGGATCAGAGCCAGCTCTTCCCAGCTTGTGAGAGCGGATTGTTAAGTTTTAGTTATTTTGCTTGTCAATTGTTAAATCAACCATTATTAAAAATAAAATTATATAACCTTATCATTAAACAAATTACATTAAACCCCAGGATAATAAATACCATACAAAACTGATCATAGGGTACAAGAATCCTGTGTGTATTAGGGGACTAACAGTTTAAGATAAGTTGCTTGTCATGAAAGATCTTATCATCATCAGATATTAATGTATGCTGATTTATTTTTTAAATGTGACTTTTATACTTTTCATTTCTTAGCATTACTTTCTATCATTTCCTCCAAAAGCACTTGAATGACAGAAATATTATGAATTGCTGTATTCACAGCAATTAATAACTCTATAGAGTTTCAAAACATAGTTCAGAAAGTCCTCAACACTCCCCCTATTTAGAGGCGTCTGTGTCCCCTTCCTTTGAACCTAGGTTCTGTGACAGCTTGACAGTATATTATGGCAGAAATGGCACTATGGCATTTTCTCGGCTCCCGTTTTAAGAAATTGGCAGTGAGCATTTTCTGTGCCTTGGAACCCAACCATGAGAAAACCATAGTATTTCATGGAAAGTGTCTCATAGAGAAGAACCAAAGTCCCCAGCCCAAGCTTTAGTTGAGTTCCTACTCAACATGGCAGTCATCAAATGAACCATCTTGAAGGGGGCCCCTCTGTTGGCCCCTCCCAGCCGATGCCGTGTGCAGAAGACAGAGGCTCTCCTCATCTAGCCATGCCCAAATTATAAACTCAAGAGTAAAATAAGTGATGTTGTTATTTTAAGCCACTGTGTTTTGGGGTGATTTGTTACATAGCAATAGATAACTACTATAGTTTAATGCTTCACATTCCTTCCTTATACTTCTGGAAAATCTACTCTTGTGGATGTCATTTGAGCATATGTAAAGTCATCTGCTAAGCATCTGCTTCCTGGAGGCATTTGGGTATTTGTGAATCCAGGGATCAAGTATTGTTTATGCATAAGTGACATGTCAATAACAGCAATGTAGCCGATTCATGTTAATTTCAAGAGTACAAAAAAGTCTTACCTCCTGTAATCTGACACTAGTTTAAGTAGGTCCTCAGTTGAAATCTTGCTACTTTCGTGTCTATACAATGGTGAAAATCTTGAGTCTCTGTCCACATTCCCCTGGTTGTCCTTAAACACTGATCTAAAAGAAAATAGTTATTCAGGTTGGTATTAGGATATTGTTTACAGAATTGTGTTGCAAAAGTTATTACAATGATTTAATTTCCCATTTATAAAAATTTCCATTATAAATAAACTTATAAAATAAAAAGAAAAGAAAACTTCTTAGGTGGAAGTTTCATTTACATACTATATTTGTTGTCTTTAATTTCTCATTCTTACCTCAGTGTCTATAGTGACAGCAGCCCATATTTCAACTACATTTATTTCTGATTTATTATGTCAAAACATTGGAGTATTAGGAGATTGGAAAGGAATAGGGACACATGGTATTCCTTCTTCATTATTTCCTAAGCAAGCCAGGGCCACTTCCATTTGGGTGGCCCTTTGAGAGTTTACAAGTAGTGGAAAAGGGATAAGATTGTATATATAGGTAGAGAGAGCCAAACTCTTGAAAAATTTTCATGGAGATAAATGTGCCCAAATCCTAAATTCTAGGACAGAGACAAGTAAAATAAAGAACACCTAAGTCTAAGTTTTGTATTAAATAATGAGAATGCCACAAGCCTAGGTCATCAATTTTTTTCCTTGATGCATTTCCTTGGAACTGTATAGATTTAGTTAAAATACATAAATTGTTTTTGTTCAAATAATATCAGGCAATGCTTGCTGACAAGCTAGTATACACAGTATGCTTAATGTCACTTTTCCTTCCTCATAATTCATCATACTCTGTGCATATTAAAGAAAATTAGATCCATGTATAATTGATTTTTCTTTAATGTTAGAGAAATGCTGAGTTTTTATTTCTTCTAACTTAAGGACCTCAACTAGACTATTTTATTGCTCTTTAAATTAACCAAAGATTTCAATACTCAGGCTGAAATGGCCATTTAAATGGATATCTGATCATAGAGCTTTAATATTAAATAAAATAGAAAATGCAGAAGGGATTTTTCAGAATGTTATTTTTAGACTCCTTAAGTTTTCTTCTCATTTTTCTGTAAGTACTAAGTGAGGGAATAAAAAAGGTTGCTTATCAAATAACACTGGGAAAGAAGAATGAAAATATTTAACTTGAAGATTATTTTTATTTAAATATGATACAGGGCTTTTATTTGAGCGTGTGACATGTTGAAATCAATACGATGTATTTCCCAACATGGGAGGAAGTTAACTGAGCTTGAGCAGTAGTTGTTTTGACTAACTAGTTGCTTCAAATATATAGATAGACCTGAGCAGTGTAACTTGCTTTTGCTCTTATCCACAGCTCTGCCTTGGAAATAGTTCACTTGCAATGGACATGTTTTAAAGAGAATGAGCACAGCATCGTGAAGTTCTGCTCCCACTGCCATATACTCCATCCTTGAGTGATACACATGCTAACTGGCAAGAAAACACAGAGCTGACTCATTTACACAGATGCTTTCAGGAGGGTTAGGACACTTTGCCTAATTTCAACACAGTTGAGCAACAATCAGTATATGGTGATGGTCTCACGTTTGGGATGTGAAGAAAGAAAATTTGGTATTTAGCCTAAAGAAGCTTGAATGTCCCTGAAAATTTCATCCATAACCTGCGTGAACAGCCATGTTGTATAGAAAGAATTGGGCCTATTTTTTCGTGGCTATGGAAGATGAAACATAAACGTGATTGTCAAGCAGTTTAAAAATATTTTTGAAAAGTGAATTATCTAATCATTAGAGCTACAGAAAGACAACAGAAACCACCACTGTGGGATGTATCGAGTTTTTGTCACTGGAAGGACGCAAACGAAGTTGAAGAACCATTTATTGGGGATGTTGTCGTTGCACTGTGTGCCTTCTATAGATGTAGAAATACAAGGATAAAATTTTTATTTCAATCTCATTCAATTTTAAAGAACATCCAGTGTTATGTACTGGTCCATTTCAAATGTCAAACGAGACAGACTAAAACTAAAAAGAGTCTTGGCATGGATTTTGGCACATATAATTGATTCTGGGGCTGATATGCTTGGAAGAGTTCATTTAACAACATGATCCATTTATAAGGGTTGGCTTAGAAACCTATGAACCTATGTAGCCATCTGAATGTGTTTTCTTTACCTATCCCAAGTAAATTATTATTATTTTTTGCTATAAAATAGTACCACAGTTGGTGTCAAAAATAAGAACATGCACCAAATTAATTTCAGATAAAATATTCATAGTGATGAGCACTGTGTGTTGCAGTGGGTGGGATAATTGGTTCTGGGTAAAAATATGGTCATAAGCTAAATTTCGAATTCTACGCTTTTAAGTGGCAGTGGATTCTAAGGACGGAGGTGTTTTAGAGTACACTCAAAATTGTATTATGAAACAAACTGCAATCTAGAAACATAATAGAAGGAAAAAGTAGCCAGAAAATTAGCAGTATCAATAGGGTATTGAAATATGTCAGGAAGCTAGCTTATGTCAAAACGACATAAGGAGCCTTCCTCTGATTTGGTCCACATCTATTTGAAGCTGTTTCCACATTGTGAAAGAGGAATTCAAATCTTCCTTGGTTGTATCTTGCACTGTGTGTGTGTGTGTGTGTGTGTGTGTGTGTGTGCCTGCACACGCGTGCGCGTGCAAGTGTGGTTAGATTACACAAGTGGTCTAACCTAAAATCTTCAGAATGGTACTGCTAACCATTTTTTCTCATTTGCTAGAGATGTTTATGTAAACCTAAGTCATTTATTTATACACACAAATTGGTGGTGTACACTGTTTCCTAACCTATAAGCAAGCCACTAATCAGGCAGTATGTAGCATGAGCTTGTGGTTTTGTTGGCTTTCCTGTTCTAGACATAATTACTTTAATAGTCAGTAATATTATCAGCTTCCCTAGAAACATCATCTGTCTTTCTTCTAATATATTTTACTAGACAACTTCAAAATAGCATTGTTATTTCTTCTCTTTACTGCTCTATAATGGGGAGTTCTTTTACTTATTTCTCTCACATTATTCTTCACTGTCCAAAATTTATGAGAATGGAGAGCTTGTTGAGATAAACATGATCTCCACAGATGACTTAAGAATAATCATATTGGGAAAATGACTTTTAATAATAGCTATATCTTTTATTGGGTACATATCTGTGCTCATTAATCCCTGCAACAGTAAATTATTTTGATTTTTTTGGTCATTAAAAAAACTGAGATAAAGACAGATCATAAGTACTTGCCTAAGTTTACTTGTCTAGTAAACAAAGTTGGGATTTCAAATCCAGCTCTGGCTCAGAATGTCTACTTCTAAAACCTCAGAACAATGCTAGATCCTTAAAAAGACAATACGTTTACCACTGCAGTTTTGCTATATAGGAATATTTCACTTTAGCTAAGTAAGATATCTTACTTCTGCTGTCTTAATAGCTTTCCTTGTGGAAACTGAGAATACTTATGAATACAAAGAGTTTGACCAGCAAATGACAGCTTTCCCCTGACACTTATGAGAAATAAAAACAAATTCATCATCAAGTTTTTAGTACATCTCACTAATGTCTTAGTGAGATGGAGAATATCTTGGCATTAACTGTCCCTATAGGAAGAGAGAGAAAGGAGAGAGGAAGTAATATCTATGATAGACTTTATGCCAACTGCTTTTGCTCCTGAGAGTGTACTTACTGTCCACAAGGCAGGTGTTGTGGTCAGCTTCATTCTGTAGATGGGGACCCTAAGAACTGAAGAGGAAACTTCCCCAAGGTTACGATCAGTAAGTGGTGGTCTGATTTGGACCATGTTGTCAGACCTGGGCCTGGTCCTTTTCTCCCTTATAACAGGGTTGCCTTAGTACAATCTAATTCCTAGAGACCGTGTGAATGGATCCTGCAGACTTCCATGTTTTTCTTCCCTGCACTTACCTGTCCCCAACTTTAAATAACAACCTCAACATTATAACACATACTAAATGAGTTTGCTGTGGTTATATTCATCACTGGGAACTGTGAGGCCTAACTTGGTACAACTAACAGGTTCTCTCCTCCTGGATTGTAAAGTTAATGCCATTGGGACAATGTCACTAACACTCAGATGAATGCTTAATAGGCTGTTTCATTCTGGAGTACCGATTAACCTCATTTTGTACATTGTTGACCTTTTTTCTTCGTATATTTATGCCAGGCTAATTCCTCCTCTAAAAAATTTTTAATTAATAAAGACACTAAGAGATTGAGGAGGACAATAGTAATTGATGTTGGAGGAAATCCAAAAAGCAACTTTCGTTCTTTATTTTTCCAGGAGGACTATTCACCATCAGTGTCTACATAACTCAGCATTCCTATCAAGTAGTCAACTGGCACTGACAAATTTGGCTCTGCTAATCAGTAGTTAAATCAAAGAGAGTTTAAGTGATCAATCTGATGGTTACTTTTAGACATTTGTATTTGAACTGTGCTCAACATGTAGATGAAAACATGCAGCTGCACGGAGAAATGTAGTGTGTCTATCTGAATTTTATGCACGCCAACCTCTCAGGATTGATATATTGTCAAGTATTTGATAAACCACATGAACATAACAAATAAGTCATAACTTTGATTTGATCTTACCAAGAACCCACTGCACACCTGGTCACACACATGTTATACACATGTCATGGCTCCAGTCTATTACGAGCTCTTGCTAAATTGTCTTGTGCAATGCTTGTTTCTGGGGAGCTCAAGGTGTTTATAACAGGGAACGCAAAAGTGTTCAAAATGGAAGCTTCTAATGCAGACTGTAAATGAATTCTGTTCTGCTGCCTGCGGTTGCCAGCTTACCTCACCGCCCAAGCAAACGGCATGCGGTACTTCCCCAACTTGCTGCAGAACTGTCTGTTGGATTTGAGTATCTTTTGTGCATACTAGGAAAAAAAATAAATAAAAATATTGTTTAGAATGTCACTTCACAAACTGTCCATGTAAAATATGAATCAATACTTTTCCGTATTATCTTGTATTGAAATTCAGTGGAATTCTGTCTTCGTCAGTGATATCCTCTGTGTTCAAATTACTGTATAACATTTTTCTCTTTCCTTAGTTTGGAAATTTTAAATGTAGAAAATACCCTTGTCTTGGAATACCAACTTTTTCCCTCTATTTTTGACTTCAAAAGATGTTACAATATCGAATGGAAAATGTTATCAGATTTACATTCACAGTCTGTCCTGTATTTTCTTTTACTCGTGTTGGCAGAGGTCAGAAAGATTGTTCTGTACAGAGTTACACAGTAAATATGCTGGGTTTTTTGAGCCATGGGGTCTCCATCACAACTTCTTAATTCTAATACTGTAGCAGAAAGCAGCCATAGACAATCCATAAATAAATAAATGTGACCGTGTTTTGATAAAACTTTATTTACAAAAGGTAGCAGGCTGGATTTTACCCATACATTGAAACTGTCAAACCTTGAAATATGTTAAATACTACCCTAAATTGTCACATATGCTCAGTTTCAATTGTTATGCATTATTTTCCCAATACATTTCATTCATGTAGAAAATATAAACTTTTATAGTTATTTTCTATTAAATAGTAACATTTGATTATTAAAGAAAATATAACAGACAAAAAAAGAAAAAAATTTCCTGTAGTTTCACCATTCAAAGAACTTTCAGTATTTCCTTTACTCTTCTTTCTTCACTTAGGTATTATTATAATTTGATATTCAATTATCTATTTTACTTTTTCATTGAGTTCACCATCCACATTATACTGATGTGTTAGTACATTGTATTCACTTGTTTTTAGTCAGATTAATCCTAACTTTTCATTATTGTTAACACTTAGATCCTTGGAGTTAAGGCCTTATCCACATTTAAATTTATTTCTACTAATAGATTATCAAAAGTCAGAAATTTCTGGGTCAAAAAAACCATAAACTAAGAATACATACTTTAAAATTTTCCTGGTGAATATTCGTTTCATAAATAAGTGAATTTTTTGAGACCTACATTTATCAAACTTGATAATTCATCAAGGCAATGTAATTTTATTTCTTAAAAGCAATTGAAATTATGAATAAAAAGAAATTGTGAATAAAAAGATTACCTTGTTGGAGTCTGGATTCTTAATGTAAGGTTCAGCACCACTTGCAATGTTTCCCATGAGTACTTTTTCAATTTTAGCCACCAAAACAATTTCTGAATGTGGATTGCTAACAGAAAATATAGCCTAAGTAAAAGAAAAAATTTAGGGTCGATAAGCTAGTAAGAATCTAGGAAATCACACTAAAGATATTTACAAAATTCCACTATTTTTTTTTTTTTTAAGAACAGCTTTAAGGAAATTTTTATTTGGGAATTTGCTCATCTTATGTATCGTATGAGTAAGAACAATGGAAGAGCATTTTCCGTCACATCGCGAGTAAACAAAAGTGCAACCTGCTTTGGAAATTTCAGCCATTCCTCTGGAAACCCCTTGACGTGAGGTTCTTCTGATTGTCTTGGGGTGACCGTGTCACTGTTTCCATTTTCCAAAGCCACGGGAGCCCCTGAGAGCATCTGCCTGACGACAGTGTGGTTTAGATCCACGTGGAAGTCGGCAGAAATCTTCCTGCTGTTTCTGAGGTCATAAAGTGCCACACTCACAAAAAAAGGCTCAATCTGCAAGAAGAAGGAAGAACTGATGGTTTTGACAAAAACAAAAAATAGGAAAAAAATCTAAACAGCTAAAAGTTTTTAAATACTGCCAGAGTATCACAAAAACTGACAAAGATTCAAGAAAAAAGGCATTTTCTACTAGAAAAGCATTAAATGCAATAGAGATTAAATAAAGCAAGGACTGAAATCAATAAATATATCTATATGTAATTACCTAGATATTATGCATATGCATGTGTATATGTATATGATGATTATATACATCATACATAATTACATACATGTAATTAACTACAGGCTTCTAAGGATGAAATATGCCTACAAAAAAACAACATTTCACTTTTGTTTCTACTACTTAATTTTAAGTTGATGTCTATCATCTGCCAGTATTCTGTGGACAAGCAGATTATTCATAAAAACCAAGTTATGACCTAATTCATCATTGTACAGACTAGCTCATGCTGTGGATTTTGCTGTATTTTTAATAGGTACCTCGTGTTCTTTGAAATGTAGTTATAAGGCTAGCTTATAACAAGGGTTTTAGTTTAATTCTTAATATTAGCAATACTTCCTTACTGTTAGAAATAGAATGATACATATAAAAAACAATTCAATAAGTTATTTTTTTAAAAATAGGACAAAAAGTGAAAGTTTTATATTTTACTAATTTAATTTAGTTTAGAAAAACTTGGTTTGTGGTAGTGGTAGTCTGCCAAGAGTTAAAAAATGCAAAAATTACATGAAAATAACTCAGGCAGGAACTTAAAACACATTGAAGGTCAAAGAAAAAAGATTCTTATTATTTTTTCTAAATTGTTACATTTTGATTTTCATTTCTGCTTAGTGAATAAAAATAAATTACCTACTTTGATAATCCATCAGAAATTAAAGCTCATATGGTGATTCATTTATTTCTCCCAATCCATCTTTTTGATTTAAATGTCAAATCTTACTTTTTGAATCACTAGCTTTTCAATAAGGATTTGTTTAATAAAGCACCTTCAAAGCCTAACAAATGAAGCTATGCTTTTTATGTTTAGAATTCTGTACTTTTTTTTTTTAAGTTCAAGAACAGAAAAATTTAAATGCTGTTCTGCTGTGAAGCAGCTTTATTAGTTCAGATTTTTGGAATCAATTCCCATTTTCAGAGAAATATTTTATGTGATAAAACCGTCAACCTGAATTTGGTTTTCAAGGACTGACTGAAAAATTACATGTTGTCAATTTTTTTTTACTCATCATGAAAAAGTTCTTTTAGGGTGTTTTTTTTTTTTTTTTTTTTTTTTTTTTCCCCAGAAGCCCATTCATTAAATGAAGTAGCTGGCTCTTTGGCAACTTGAAGAAATATTTCAATTAATTTAAAAACATGTTCATTGACTTAGAAATAATAAGTTTACAAATAGCTACATTAATAAAAGAGTGCCATTAAATAAATATACAAAGATTTTTAGAAACAATGCCATTATATAACAAATTGCCGTTGAGTTAAGGTGAGGCTGTTTTATCTGTTTTTTATATCATTACTTATAAGCACAATATAATTATATTTTAAAAAGCAATTTCCCTGGTTTTTAACATTTTTGTCAACTGCAAAATAAATGAAAAACAATATAGACATACAGAGCACTCCAAATCAGCTTCTCCGTCTGGCCTGACAGACATGAAAAGAACACTAAAGCTTCTCGCTGAACTTCTGCCTGTTTTCTTGCTTGGGAAATTGGCCCAAATACAAACACTGAGCTTCTGCATATGGGTTTCAGTACAAAGAAAAGAATTCACATGGAAGGAGTCATATATGCCCCTGGCCTTTGAAAGAACAGCCCATTATTTGGGAATTTCATTTTCTAAATTAGATTTTTCAATTACACTTACGGATGTGCCTGGTCAAAGACATCATTTCTTTTTATTTAATAAGATGATTAAGTGACATAGCTATGTGGGTTAAATTTTCCTGATATTTCCAAATTGTTTCAAGAGCCACGTTTTCAGCGTTCCTTTTTTCTTGTAAAATCCTGAATGGGAGTATGTTCTGGTTACTCCTCCTATAGCTTTCACCGCACTGTAGATTTCTTCTGCTGCAGTCACCGGCGTCCCCCACGTTACTGCATCCACTGGGTTCTCCTCCGCTTCACGTTAGCCAGCTTCTCAGCATCATTCCTCACCGTGGACACTTTCTCTATTGGCATCGTGATCCACTCTTTCCTTCTTTATCTGCACTTCAAAGGTCATTTCTTCTTAGTCTGTTTTGGTCACTTCTCTATTCACCTTTTAAATATTTGTTTTCTGGCCCTTTCTCTACGTACGTAGAAATTCCAAGATGATTCCATCCAGGTCGCTGCCTGGATCAAACTTCCATGTTCAGCTCTCCATTCATGGCCAGTCCCCTGAGTTCCAAACTTGTACTTGAATCTGCTCAATGGGCATATCTATTTGCATATCTCACAGGCCTACCTGGCTTAACATGGACATAAAGGAATTTTTTGGCCCATATACTCCAAATCTGCTCTCCCTGTAGTCTTTCCCTTAGTAAATGGCACCATAATGCATAGGAATGTTCAAAGAAAAAAAGCAAGAAATCTTCCTTGAGATTTTTCTTCCTCTCATCCTCTGTATCTAATATATCAGAAAAATCTGTCAGTTCAATTTATAAAACTTAGTCACATCCATCCATTTCTCTCCTTCCTTGCCAGCCCTAGTCCAAATGAGGCAGTGAACTACAGCAGCAGCTTCCTGGTCAACTCTTGTTTCCTCCAATACATTCTTCTGATGGATGTTTTAAAAATACAGATCAGATCACACCATTGCAAAGTACTCTAAACCCTTGAATAATCTCCACCAACGCTTAGGATAAATCTGAACACTTCACTATAGCTAAGACCCTAGCTAATCTTACCTCCTACTGCTTCTCCCACCTCATCTTGCTCTGCCCTCCCCACTGCTCTCTTCTTCCAGTTCCTAGAACTAACTGGTCAAGACTTCCTGTCTCGGTGCATTCATACTTTGCCTTTTCTTATGCCTACAATGTTTTCCCCTGCCCTGACTTTTTCTCCTTCTCAAACTTTACGTCTCTGTTCAAATGTCACCTCATCAGAGAGGTCTCCCATGACCACCTTATCTTAAGTAATCCATCTCCCAGTTCCTCTGTGTCACGTTTCTCTCTATTAATTTATTTTAAAGGCCTTCGCACAATGTGCAATTATCTTGTTAATTTATTTGTTTAATTTACTTGCTGTTCTTTTCAAAAAGAATCTAGTCTTCAAGAGGCCAGGGAGCTTGCTTATCTTGTTCCCTGCTATTTCCCCAATGCCTGGAACAGGTTTGGCTCCCAGTGGCACACTGAATAATTATTTGCTGGAAGATGAGCAACCTGAACATAAAATACTTTCTCTCTTACACACCCACTGCACAGTTACAGTTACAAAATATGAGGAAGATTTGACTGGTGACACATTTTAAGTTTAGCTTCCTTGTCAACAAGACTCTCACATGTCACATGGAAAATATCAAGGCCTCACATGCATCGTATCTACAAATTTCAAAGCAACTTCCCACATATTAGAATAATAGTTAGTAATGATTACTATGCATCAAGCACTATTTAAGTACTTTCCATATGTTACCGCATTTAATCTTCACAAAGGGTATTTGAAATAGTTATTGCTATTATTATCTCCATTTATAGATGAGGAGACTGAGGTAAGCCACTTGCCCAGTGTGGCAGAACTCGTAAGTGGAAGTCACGCATTCTGATCCGAGAGAGGCACATGGCACTTGATACTGCTCATTAAATCTGGGGTCCACAGCATGTGCTATTATCTCGCTTCTACACCAGTGGGAAAGAGGCTCAATGAATCAGTGGGGTGCCTAAAGACCCAAGGGCAGTAGAGGGTAAAGTCTAGCCATGCACTGTTATAACACATAGCCTCGTCCTTAACCCAGCATAAACAGAGACATGTACACGAGTGCATGTGCTCAGTTTGTAGAGAAGACATAATGCCATTTCTGCCTTTTGAAAGCAAATGTGGCTTGTATTGTGGATCTGGAACTATGCTTTTTTCTTTGAGGTTGAAGATGACAATTGAGGGATGATTTATTAGAAATTAGAAGGGAATGCATTAGAAAGAAGAAAAGGGACTTGCAAATATAATAACATTTATGTTTTTTTATTGATAGTAGGATTGTGATTTTTATTTTCTTCTTTACAGAAACATTTAATAATGTTTATGTTTACAAATTGCCCCTTTCCCACACATACGCTTACAATTAATATAGAATTATCCCTGAGAATATGAAGGGAAAATGCCCACTTAATAGGAAAATAAATCTTGTACTGATTTAATGAGCACTGTGGTGTTCTCCAAATATCAGTGAAGCATGTTTTTTTCCTGCCCTTACATATACCATCTGTACTATAATTTATCTAATATTTATCTAATATTATTTTGCTTGATTTGCTATTTAGCCTAGACTTAAACAGTAATAATGTGAAATCCCAAGTTTGATTTTTAAAATTATTTTCTAATATACATTAAAATAAACATATAAATAATAAAATTAAAATATCAATTTAAAAGCTATCTCAAGTACAAAGAAGAGATAAATAATGACTTAATGAAAAGAATCCTAGAACACAGTCTCTTTGATGCTTCATTTTTAAGTTAATAGAAAATTTTTATGGCAGTATATTGACAATTTCATTTCAGAACTTCTGCACTTTTGTAATGTGAAAAAATGCTGTCAGCCCCACTCCCTGGTACACTAGATGGTGTGAACTCAGTGCCCGGAATTATCAGGAATAGGAAAGATTTCGACTAGGGTGGTGTGCTGTTGGCTGATCGCTAAAGGAAGTGACACAAGAAAAACTTACGTTCGTTATCGGATCATTTTCATTCTCCGTAACACATCCCTGAAGACTGAAGGTGAGAGCTTTACAAATGATCATGATTCTCTTGGCAGCTTTTTCTTCAAATGGTTTGATCACAGACTCGGATTCCAAAAGATCCTTTTTCTGAAGTTTCAAGGTCTAAAAAGGTTTTGACAGTTTTACTGAACACACACTCATGGCAAAAAAGGAAATCCTAAATTATAAGCCATGACTGTATGGATCAAGTTCATGGCTGCATAGAATGGATTCTAATCACTTACATCTATATCTGGGTCCATCGAGAACAGATTGAGTCTCTCCATGTTTCGAGTTGCTTTGACAGTCTCTTCAGTTTCTGTGAGGTACTATATAGAAAACCATGTGAACTCTTGGTATCTAAATATCCAGACACTCACAGCCTGCCCTACCGCATGGCCCAGAAGTATCCCCTTAGCATTATCATGGTTTTAATATCATCCATGAGAATTCAGCAAACCTTATAGAAACATACTTTTATTTTTTTTGAGTGTTGCATATCCTAGTCTAAATCTTAACAGAAAGCATTTCCTTCTTTCCCGTGAAAGCAATAACTAACAAATAATTCAAATGCATCTGCATAGTAAAATGTCAGCTTTATTACTTTTGCGAAGTCTGGATGTAGGCTGTTCTCTGAAGAATCTGTTTCCTCTGGTGCGCATTCACATGTGATAGAATTATCTAGTGAATCTAGAAAAGATACACCGAGACAGACTTTGAAATAATAATACTCACGGGTCACACATTTCTCTAGCCTGTGGTATATCAAAACTGGGTTAGACTCAAGAGCGATGAGGGATGGATGCTGGTGAGCTGATGCCTTCACATGTGGGAAGATCTGGGTCTGACACTCAGACTTGGACACTTTGGGATTCTTTCCCTGATGTCATCCTGTGCCCTTAAGAACTCTGGTCACCTACAATACTTATATTTATACTTGGGGCTGTCTTGCCTTACTTCATTAGCACATATTAAAGTTTTCTTATATATGTATCTATGTTGGATAATTCCGGCTCTCAGCCCATCAATTTAAAGCTCACATTCTACCTTCAGTTACTTAAACCCTCTATGACTGTAAACGTTAATATTCTAGTTGAATATTACTAAGTAAATCATGAATGCAAAAGACCTATGTGGTATATAGTAGTTGTGTTAAAACCAACAAGTTTTTTTTCTCATGATATCATAAATTTCACTTTATAGCATATGATATTTAGACTACTAGAACTTAAGCATTCTGGTTTCTAAGATCACATGGTGCTATGAAAATATCTTAAAATAATTTTTCTTTGGGAGAAGCTACTGACTCTGAAGGTGAACTTGTCTTTCACATAGCTACAGACATGTCTTTCTTTTCTTCTTACCCTTTCTTTCCTCTCTTGCTTCCTTCTTTCTGCCTAGAATGAATTAGAATCTTCTGAAGGAAGTAGAAAGAGCAGAATTTTTTTTAATCTTACTGAAATTTCTAATGCTATGCAAAATTTATGAAACTTAAACAAGTATATATATATTATATATATAATATATAATATATTATAATATTTATTATAATATAATATAATATTATATTATATATTAAATATTATATTATAATATTATATATAATATATATAATATATATATAAGTATAATATATATATATTAGCTTATATATGTATGTAAACTAATCTTAGGATGGTCAAAAATTACACATGAAAGATGCCTTTCAACTGAAAGTAATGCATATTTACCTTTACAGAGCATAATGTTCGTTAATTCAACGTAATGAAAGGCTATAAAACACACAAAAATAATATCCTCTCTAAGGTGACATCCCGATAGACATGGGTATATTTTTTGATACAGCTGACAAATGATTCCCGACATCATTTGCGGGGTGTCAACCTTAATTCATCAGCAGTCAATTTGGAATTATACCTATGTGTGGTGTCCCTCGCTATTCAGTAAAAGTGAAGATTCAGGGGTGATTTCCTGGAGCAAACACCTCAGGGATGGATGACCTAGACTTGACAGTTACCACAGTTAGCAGCAGCTTCAATGAAGCAAACACACAGGAAAAAGAAGGGAGGTGGCGCATGCATTCTCACCCAGGCCCAGATCTGTGAGCTCCGTGCTCCGTCGACCCTGCAGGGGCCCCTCGGGGCTGATCTGCAGGATGCGGTTCAGGGTGTGGATCCATTCCTCCATGTCGCACTCGGTTTCCGCCGCCAGCACGAAATAGGTCAGGTCATTCATTTTCAATTCAAAGGCATATTTTCTTAGTCTGTTATTCTGTGATACAAAAACAAAAACAAAAACAAAGAAAAAGAAAACACCAGATAATGTGTGTTAGAGTGTGAGGCATTTCCAAAGTCTTTACACACAGGTAGGTGACATAAAGGATTTTCCAAAACAGAACAAAACTTTAGATGGGTATGAATTGTTTGGTTTCTTTGAAGACTTTTTGTACGAAGAGATAATTTATTTAGGCGTTGGTTGATTAGATGATTATGTTGGCTCAAAAATTTCATCTGCAGGCACTCATGTGAGTATATGCTAAATGTCAGATGATTGATTTGAGTTGCTGTCTTCTCCAGTTGGCCTTTTGACTTCATCGCACCCCAGAGGTAGGGCTTGTCAAGGTCACTAACAAACTCTATGTTGCTGTACTATCCAAGGGACATTTTTTCCTTCATATCTTTCTTGACCTTTCAAGCGAATGAACACCATGGCTACTTCTTCCTTCTTGAAACCCACCTTTCTCTGGCATCTGCCACCACACTCCATTCTTATTTCCTTTTCTCCTTCCTGACCACCACTTTTCAGTCACCTGTCCTGGTTCTTCCTTTTTTCGGTGATCTCTAAGGCTAACCTCAGCTCTGCCTGAAGACTCCTTTCTCTCTCTTCTGCTCCAATAACTTTAAATGACATCTCTATGTCCAGACGCCCCCGATCCTTTCTTTGGCTCTGACTTCTCCATCAGCCCCCACACTTTTCTCTAAACTGACATCTCTGCTCTGCATTTTGTGATCAATCCACAAGGTCTTGTTCTAGTTCCTTGAACGTGCATTTGTTGCATGCTTTGTGGCTGCCACAAGACCGGAAGCAGACCCCCTGCTCCCAAGTGTGTACTTGCACACACAGACACACGATGTTTGCCCCTCGTGCACTTCGGTGACTTGTATACATTCTTTAGTTCTCAACTGTAGTTATATTTACTCAAGCAAACCTTCCCCAGTTCCTTAGGGAGGACGCAATTCTTGTCTTCCAGGACACTTACAACAATTTGGAATTACATGCTTATGCATTTTCATGTTTATTTTGACCAACATCTATCTCCCTCACAGCCCTCTCCATGAGGACCTGGTCAGTTTCACTCACCACTATACCCTTTGCTGTCCCATAGAAGGATTAAACATCAGTGGGTTCAAAACAGTCATATTTTACATATTTTAAGTATCAGTGGGTTCGAAACACTCACATTTTTCAAACAGAATAGAATAGTTTCCTATTCTTGGAGAACTAGCATTCATAGGAAAGAAGTGAATGAATGAATGATTAAAGGAATGAAAAGACTATTGGAAAACTGAGATTCTCTGTTACAGATTGATGCTAAGAATAGCTACTTAGATTGGTCTTTTACAGAAGAAAGATCTAAGCTAAAATCTGTAGAAAGGAGTCAATTGTTTAAAGAAGAGAGGAACACATTTAAAGTGGAGAGAACCAAGAGCAAACCATTATAGCAGTTTTCTATATTCTTCCCATGAGATTTAGAAATATAAACTCAAACCAGGAACTTTTCCCCAATTATACAAACTAGTGTTAGATAACTTGGGATGGATGAACATATTTCATCTTATATTCCCAAGTAATTCTGACACAGGTATTGGACACTTACCCACACTATTCTAAAGTCTTCAGAGGCCCCACACTGTAGTGAAGGAAAGCTATACATTTAAGATAACCCAGCTTTGTAGAAGTAAAATGCAGATGGAAGAAAAACCAGAAGAGGGGAGTGT
Source organism: Macroglossus sobrinus (assembly GCA_004027375.1). Classification (NCBI taxonomy): domain Eukaryota; kingdom Metazoa; phylum Chordata; class Mammalia; order Chiroptera; family Pteropodidae; genus Macroglossus; species Macroglossus sobrinus. The sequence goes on along the minus strand of PVKZ01001034.1, from coordinate 371,316 downwards.
TACTACCCTGTGAGATCATGGCTAAATATCAAAGCACAACATTCTTTTTGAGGAAAGGGTTGCTATTCTTGGTGGCAAGACAAAGTAATTTCTAATATCCTCTTGGCAATGTCCTCTTTCTCTGGGGTGCCTTCAGAGACAGTCCAAAAATAGCTTGTTCCTTTCAACTTCCAAAACAGCATGATTACTACTACAAATATGACACCATCTGTATACCAGGCACTGTGCTGAGCACTTTACAGTCATTATTAGATTTAAATCTCATATAAATAATGACCCTAATGGACAAATCGTATCATTCCATTTAACATAAGATGACACCAAGTCTTGGGAACATAAATTAAAACATGTTTGAGAGTACATGGTTAGCAAGTGGCAGAGAAGAGAAATAACCTTTTTATATTCCAACACCCGCTGAGATGACCTAGGCACAAAGAAGATGCTCAGTGGATGCTCTTCTCCTTGTTGGTCACCTTCCTGGTACAATCACACACCAAACAGTAGCCATGGCCTGGGAGGTCATGAATTCTCTAAGTGCTGAGAACAGACAGTCAGGCGGCATATACACCTTGAGGATAAGGAAAATTTAGAAATTGAAGAAAAAAGAAGAATTAACTAAAAAGCTGTGATTCTCACTGTGAAACTTCACAGCTCAATGGCTACCTTCCAGACTCTTCCAAGAACAGGTTCTTTGCTCCTGTCCATACTTTTGTTTTATCATCAAGTATTATCATTTCCTTGCCTTCTAATTATTCACTCACAGGCTAACTCTTTTATTAGTTCATGAGTCTGATAAGGGCAGAAGTTTCCTAATTATCCCCAGTGCTCAGTGTGGTGATAACATTCATTCAGAAAGAGGTATTTATTGTATTTTGTATCGTATCGTATCGTATCGTATCGTATCGTATCGTATTGTATTTATCATATTTTGTGCTGGGCAAAAACAAAGTCTCTGCCCTGGCAGAATAAAGGAGTCAGGCATTGACCAAAGAATCACACAAGTTTAAAATTGGAAGCTAAATGTACTTAGATTTTGTATGAATGTATGGAAGGAGAGGTATAAAAATTCTTTTTGAGAACAGGTTTTTTCTTGTAACATGAGACTATAGTTGTGTGTTCTATGAGCACAGAACAGAGTGCCTTAGACTAGTAAAGGTGAGAGAGAGATTTTGAGATCTTTTTGGATGCAGTGTAAACAATGGGGGGGGTCTCCAGAAGGAAAGTGGCCCCAAACATTACTGTGCAAAGCCAACACTGAGGCAGCTTCTTTAAGAATGCAAGTTCTTAGAAACAACGCTCTTCCCAGGAGGTGTGGGCAGACTCCCTCCATACACCCCACAAATACATCTTGGGGATTCTGACAAAGGAGGTCCATAAAATGGCCGGTGATGTCAATGACAACAGAGTGCCTAAGGATAAAGACAAGTTGGTTGATAGCAACTATAAAAGGAAAGAGATAGGTTTCCTTCAAAAAAAAACACAAGCACAGAAATAGACAGGAAGGAGAGAACTAGAGATGCCCAGAGCCCAGGCTCTAGCTTTGGCTAGAATATTGTTAAGTATCCGAGTATAGCAAATGTCAGCAAATCTCAGGGTTGTCTCTAAAACAAACAAATTAAAGCATCTGCTTGACTAATCTGATATCGTAATTATATGAAGCGGGAAGATAGGAAGCTATGTAAAATGCTTATACTGGGTTTAAGTTAAAAGTGGATGGAGCTGCGACCTGCTTTCAAATGCAGGTGTCTAGGAACTAATAACAGTTTAGAAAGAAGTCATTCCAAAAAATAAATAAAATGTGATTTTCTAAGTTGCATTTTGTATTTCAAATGAATATTGTTGTTAACTTCAATATTATTATTAAAATATTTCAAAAAATTTTAGTAAATTATAATAAACCCTTGTTTCTCACAAAGGGATATTTATAAATGAAATAAATATTTTATTTACAATGTCTCAAAAATCAAATTATCTATTTCTATTTGGAGTGAAATAGAACTACTTGCAGGGTAGAGAAAGTCACATTGGGGAAAATTAAGACGCCTAAGTGGTTTTCTATCTCACTGTGATCTCTAAGATAATGGCATATAAACCAGCCAAAAATAAAGAACAGAAATAGAAAATCAATGGGACATTTTAATAATCCTGAAGTGCAATTGCCAAGTCATTAAAATGGTAATTGAGAAGTAATCTTATTCTTCTTTTTCACTCCTCCAATTTTCCTCTGTTTCTCTGAAATCAGTGTCCTTGGCGGCCACCGCAACTACTTTGTTCATTCGTGCGCCCCACTGTCCATCTACAAGGCTTCATAAATCATAGGAAACCATGACTGTGTCCTAATGCCATTGGACGTGTTTAATGAGTTGTAGCAGACTGCTCTGTTTCCACGATATTCACCTGGAAAAGTTCCGAAATAGATATTCCAGCAAAGCCACGAAAGCTGATGGATAAGAAGGAAATTATCCAGACAAAACAGCCCATCGTACCCACTGTGGTGCTAGCATCTTTTACAGAATTTTGCAGAAACAAAAGAAGAGCTTTATAAGGAAACGCACAACATGAAATCCAGGTTACTGGTCCGGGTGGCTACTCTCCATGCAACTTTTTCCATTTATTTGTTCATTTATTCAACAAAATTTTTTAGGTACCTTTTATGTGCCAGGTACATGACATTAAAAAAAATCAAGTAAAGTGCATTCCCTCATTGAACTTACCTTCTAGTGTAATGGAGTATCACTAAAATAAGTAGAAATATAACATAAATAAGATATATAATATACCATTATAAGCTGATAAATATAACTTCATTCTGGTAAACGTGATCAGAATATGTTCTTTAAGATGTGTCACTGACACTCTATTTGCAGGCTCTATCTGCTTTGCTTTTTTCTGTGCATCCTCTCACAGGCTAGAAACTCTTTGAAGACGGAAGCCACATCTTATTCACATTTGGCGTTCTCACAATGTTTTGCATATAGAAACAATGTCACTATAAGTTAGCTGAGATAAATCCTGCATCTAAAACTCACTGCTTAAAACTACACATGAGCACATACATCCTTGTAGTGTTTTTTCTGCCCACGTGGCTTATGTAGGATAAATGTCTGTGTGCGTGCAGGTATGTCCAGTCGATGTGTAATGACCGAATATGTAACTGCAAAATAGTCTGACTCATCCTAGTATTCATTTGCTCTGAGCTTTTTGTTCGTGTTTCATCTCCTGGGTCATCTTTCTCCTGGACATGCCTCTGTCTTAAAGCTAATTTTTCCATTATTAGCTCTGTGACTTGGGAAAGCCACTCTATTTCTCTGAGTTTTAATAAATTAGGACAATAATAATACATAATCCATCTACTGCTGTCAAATCATATAGTAGATGAAGAAAATTACAAGTGTCACTTTGGTTTTTATTGTTATAGGAAGTGAGATTCTTCGGAGCCAGAGTTTGCTAATGGGAGATTTATAGGTCATATTTGGCTTCTACGTTGTTTTATTTGATGGGTACTTTTTTTTCCTCCCAATTGGGCTGCCTTTATGTGGGCATGTATACTCCAGTTCAACAGGCTGCTCCCTGTGGTCGCACACCTGGCCCTACTTCACTGCTGTACGGGGCTGCCTGAGCTGCAGAGGCATCTGAAGTTCTACCCTTTTGTTAAACACATGAGGATATTGATTTGGAACCTATATTCACAAGGTGGCAGGTCCAGCATCTAGGAGAAAATAAACCATGTTTGGCACCACGCCCATTTCTATTTAAGCCTTTATAAAGTGATGTCAGTCATTGTCACTATTGAGGTAGGGACCCTAGGCAGATGGGATTCCTGGGTTATTTGTTCCCTTCACAGTGGCAGGACCTGGAGTAGATGGCTGGCTGCCTGGCTGGATGGAAGGATGAATGGACAGGTGAATGGACAGACAGATGGATGGATGGATGAATGGACCGACAGACCGAAGGGTGGATGGGTGGATGTACAGACAGATGGAGGAATACATGAGTGGATGAATGAATAATTGGACTGATAAATGAATGAATAAGTGAGAAGACTCTGGCAGGACAAGACAGGATAACACAGGCTTAAATAGCCCTTAGTCCCAGATCAAAACTGAAGGAGCAAGAACCAGAAGTTCTGCTCCAGATTGGGAATGCAAGGGTATCAAACAGATCTGATACTGTTGGATGATATTACAAAAAATGGGAAACTACTGTCAGGTCTTCATTTTACCAAGATCCAGGAAATTTCCAATCACAGGCGTCATCAAAAGTCTTTGAGAAATATGGGTAGGAGTTTCTCTCTACTTGAGGTCACCCTTGAAATTTATTTCTAAGAATTCCAAAGATTCTTCTCAGGAAAACGCATTGATATAGATTTGGTCTGAATGGCTTGTTCACTTAAGAATGTTATTGGCTTGCCCTCTCTAAGGATGCCCAACCTAGGCAGCGCTTTCTGAGGCAAAATCTTCATCCCTCTTTGCTGTTTTAGTCAAGAGAAATTAACAATGACTCTCGACAAAATAGTCTGACTCATCCTAGTATTCATCTGCTCTGTGCTTTTTGTTCGTGTTTCATCTTCAGACATATTTTGTGCCTAAGGGCTTGCTATGTGCCAAAGCACTGACTTAACTTGCACTACCTCATTCAGAATATTTTTTCCAGATGCAAAAACTTGTAAGTCAGAAATTGCTGTAAGAAAATACTTAAGAGCTGGATTCCGATACAAGGTGACGAATGGTCCAGATGTCTATCTTCCCAAAGTGATCTCAAGAAGCTGGAGGTCCCTCTCTCCACTAAAGGTAATGAGTTCTCAATGAAGAAAAATATAAAGGGATGTAGGGATGAACTCTAAAAGATTTAATAACTGTTCTCAAATATCAAATGGCTATCTCCTGGAAAATGCAATAGGATTATTTGATTGTGCTTATGTGTGTAAAATCTATTTTGGGAAATCCTACTTATAGGCCCGTACCTTCTGTGCAGCCCTCCAGCTGAATGAGAAGAGGTAGAAATTTCAGGAAAGTGAATTAAGATTTTCTAGGAAGGCTTTTCCACAATGAAATGTCTGTCTTCTAAAGCTGTGTTGTTTGTAATTGACAGAAAGATTAAGGATGTAGGGTTGAATACACACCATCTCCCATATCCTTTTAGAATATTATCATATTTATTCTAGTTTTACAAATGAGGAACCTGAGATCAAAAGGCTTAAGCAATTTACTCAAAGCTCTCAGATAGTACACACTGAAACTAGATTTGAACACTGACCTGTACCCTTAGAAGACACTCTCTTTCCAAGACACTGCCTAACCAGAGCGTGAAACACGATCTAAGAGGTTCCTGTAAGTAGAAGGCTGAATTAGAGCACTAAGGTATGTGTATAACAGTTACATGATATTTGGAAGAAGAAAGTACATATTAATTTGCATCTCTGCAAACTTATTATACAACAAGGGGTACCATGATGACTCATTTGCTAGAGCAAGCTTATAAGTGCAAATGGAAAGTAGAATATTTGTTTTTCAGTTCTATGTCTATAAAATGCAGTTATTGATCTTTAGCTTATTACTAAAGAAATAACTTCATATTTCTAAAGCTGAACAGTCTTTTTTTAACTAATAAGAGAAAACTATCTCCACCCTTTATTGGGATCCTTATTGCCCTGTCCACGTAGAAGGTTGTCACCTGTGTTAATATACAATTATCTTTCGCATCTAGTGGAGCACTCAGCAACACTTAATTCTTTTCTTTTGAGGTTCAGCATTGTTACTTTCTGGAGGCATTTCAGATTTTAACAGATGAACCATTCAGTTCATCGGAGAGAACTCTATTTTCCTTTCATATATCCAGTTGCCCTTGGTGTTAATTGGAGTTGTACTCTTGATTACACAGCAAGCTATGCAAATGCTTGGTGGAAAGAGAGCTGCTCCTAGTGACCTGTGACCAGAAATGGTGTCCTCAATCTCAAAGAGCCAGTATCTTCATGTGAAATTTGATGTAAGAATGCTAAACTCTTTGATTACTTCAATTTTGAGGTAAAAGAGAATAAAAAGAACTATTTCATCTGAGTAGGAAGGATAAATGGTTTGAAAATAAGATGCCCAAATGAGATCTATAGAATTATTTTGTTGTCCTTTGCCATGGTGGTCCATGACAAGTTGAATACTCAGGACAATAGTTTGAACACCAAGAGCTTACAGAACAGCATTGTCTATTCAAAACTCTGTGTCTGTTCCTGAAATTAAACTTTTGGGAATCAATGTCACCCTGTCTCTTTCAAGGAAGATGATGTCTTGTTAGTTTACTACCTCATACCTAACAATACAGGTAACGTTTATGAAGTATAGTCTCTGAGCTATGATTTACGTATTATCTTATTGAATCCCTTAGCTCAGTGGTTCTCTATACTGTGGCCATACAGGTGATGATTTTCCTCTTCTTGAATACACCAGATTTGCTCTCACCTCAGGATCTTTGCACCTGCTGTCACTGCTCATTCTTTAGTCTTTCGATCAAATACTTTTTCTTGAAAAAATGCTTTTCTCACTTCTGGAGCATTAATATTTCTTTCTAATCTCATCATTCATCTCTCTCCCTTCTGTAACCCTGTTTATTTTCTTTATTTCAGAGTTCACCAACTGATTCCATTCTGTTTATTTCTTTCTTCGCTTCTTTTCTGTGTTTCTTCCTTTATCGAAAGTAAGTTTTGTGAAAGCTGGCATCAGGGCTGCCTCCACTAAATCCTGAGTCTAGAACAGTTCTTGGCTCATATCAGTTACTCTATACATTTTTGTGGAATGAACGACTGGTGATAGATGGACATACTCTTTGAATAAAAACCCAAGAAGAAAAGAGGGTTTCTACTCACCTGCACCACACCTGTACAGGAATCCAAAAAGATGCAGCCTTTGGGCTCTTTGGATATTTTTTCATCTTTATAAAAATTCATGATGTAGGAGTTATCTGGCAGCTGAGTCAGCTGGAAGTAACGCTTCTTAAATGACTAAATAAAGGAAAAGATAGCAGGAGATAGTTCAAGTTGCAGCATGTGGTTACTTAGGAAACCTAGAGTTTTTCTAATTCCTCCAGGAGTATCACAGTTCTAGAGTACTGTTCCAGAGAAGAGCATCCTCTTTTTTTCATAAATTAATTATGACACAAAATATAAACTCAGGGCAAATGGCTCTCCTCTGTGCTGTGACCAAAGGAGGGGGTGTCAAGAAAGGTGGCAGAAACTGAGTCTTAATGTCTCCTTACCCGGACAGTGATGGTATTGTTCACGGTGCTGTTGAAATTCCCCTTGTAGAGCCAGCCTGACTTGAAAACTCCAGTTCCCCCTGCTCCCCCACCACCCTTGGAAGATGAGTGGGAGGTGGTATCCTGCACAAAAAGCATCATTAGCATGACTAGAAGCTTTTGTGAATTCCAGATCTTAAAGCCTGCACTTAAAAATTAGCCTCCTTTTTCTCTTTTTGACTCATCTTAAATAATCAAGTTCAATTTTAAAACAAACGTGACTCATTTTGAGTAAAAGCTCTCACACAAACAGCTATTACAACTTGAAATACTGGTCAGAATATGAAACACTCCAGTGAAAGACAGAAACTAATTATCCTCATGTTTTAAACATTTCACTTTCAACAATTTACTTACTTCATCCTTATCAGCATCTTCATGGTCAACCTCAAAGGAATGTGAAGGGAGTTTCTCTGGTTTGTATTCTGCTCTGATATTAAAAAAAAAAAAGGTTCTGATTTTTCATGAGACATGGGTTTCATTTTCAACTGTTCCTTGAGTAACAACTATTGTGTTTTTAAATAAAATAATGTGATCTGTTGATGGTCCCATTTCCTCTGGAAGTATTAGCCTTCCTGATTACACCATTACATCTTACTCTAGTATACAAATCTCTGTTTTAAACCATAGAATTAATATTTATACAGATTTATATATGTCTTCTTGAGTAAGATGAAGGCAAACAGGATGATTTTTAAGGCTTGGTGGTTTATATTTTCTTTCTTCCACATTTTGAAGTGAAATATGAATAGTGATATTTTCATTACCTTTCTGCTTCACCTTTACATGATATGCCCAAGGGTATCTACAAGGTGGCCATTTGAAGAACTGGGTTCCCGAGAACCAGCTTGTGCCCTGGCCACTAGGTTGCGCTGCTCCCCTAACTTTGGTCTCCCCAAAAGGCTGCACCACTGTGACTCAGTGGCAATTGTGCTCACTTTGGACATTTCTGTGGTAGCACAGAAATGACTCTAGGTCACAACATCGTTGACCAGCACTGAGGAGCAAGAGCATACACCTGGCAATATAAATGGTAAAATAAGACAGCATTCAACTTTCCTTGGTTTGATTCTATCTCCTAACTCAGGATTGAATGGAAACCCAATAATGACATTCAAGGTTCAGGCATTCCTTGATATTTGCCTAGCTAGACAATTGTACTTGCCGATTTTGCATGGAGGGTTGTTTTCTTTAAGATGACTTATATTGTGTAGAAGCAGAGTCTGACTAGAGAGAGAAAAAAGCCCAGGGACACGTTCAAGTATTCCCATCTTAAATTGTTTCCTTTGTTGATAGTATTCCAGAGAGGAAAACTCAGACAAATCCACTAGTCTCTAGCCATATTCATGCTGACCTTACATTAATTAAAAAAAAAATGTGCAAATCATTGAATGTCAGTTTAGGTCATATGGGGGAATGTGGTTCTACTCTTCCATTGCTGGCTTTTCTGAATTCTGAGCTTGCTTGATCAAATTCAATGGCAGTTGAGAGTTATCTTAATTCTCGGAGGCCATTCTTTTTTGCCACTAAATGACCCAGTTCCCACATAGTACCTATGACATGGAAGACCCGCAGTAATGTCAACCACATGTCAGGAAATAAACCCTAAACGAGGGAACCTGCATTCTAAGGCAGGAAAAGGTATATATTAAGCATAAAGAGATGATCATTTCGCTGAGCAAAAATGGTTGTGAAGAAAATTCAAGAGGGGAAGAGAAGAGAGTTATCTGGGTAGGAGAAGCAGAGGCCAGATTTAAAAGGGCGGTCATGGATGGCCATTTAAGTTGACAGTAAGAAGAAGCCAGTTAAGTAATGATCTGGGGATAGATCATTCTGGCACTATGATTGGTGAGAGGACTAGGCCAGGCGTGTGAGGCTATAGGTCTAGAGCACAGTCAGGGAGGGAGAATGTTAGGAGCTGAGGTCAGCCATGTAAGAAAAGGCTCAGAGCAAGATGGTGGACAGTGCTTAGACCTTCACTGAGGCATGGGGGCCCCTGAAGATTCTTCTTTTCTAGTCAGCCCTGTTCCCACTCTTTGCCTTTCAGTAGCCCTCAATACCACTGTTTCATGTCTGCAGGGCCATGAAGCAATGACAGTTCTCTCCTTTACAGATCTTTAAAAGATGTTCTTCCCCCAGAGTCACTGTGTGGTCTCTGAGAGTCTTTGGGATTCTGAAATACAAAGATCAGCAGGGACCTTATCCTCTGATGTTTGAACCTAACACTTGTCATCTCTAGGCAGTCTCATTTTAAATTTCTACATCCATATTACTCCCATTGCCCAAGTAAGGGGTATAGGGATGCTTGAGGAACCCATCAATTATATCTGTGAGGTTAGGGGCAAGTTATTAACCCTCTCAGTGGCCTTTATGCAATGGGGAAGACAGTCCCTACTTTGTGAGATTATGGGTGTTAAATGAGATAATGTACATTTTGGCTTACTGTCGACACGCAGGAAATGTTCTTTTATTAAAAAAAAAAATTCTATTCTAATTCAGCCGAACCAAACTGGTTACATTTTATTTGATGTTCAGTTACAAAAATATATTCTATGAAATTTTCTTCTTTATATCAATCCAGCTGTAGTAAAAATTTAAATATGTCATATATCTTTGTATTTTACTCCATGTATTTATGAAATCATATATTTTTTTGTTTCACACAGATACTTTCTAAATTGAGGTATAATTGACAGATAACATTATATTAGTTTCAGGTATACAATATAATAATTCTATATTTATATTATATTCCAAAATGATCACCAAATAAATCTAGTGAACATCTGACATCATAGTTACAATTATTTTTTTATTTTGGATGAAGACCTTTAAAATCTACTCTCTTAGCAACTTTCAAATATGCAACTCAGTTATAAACTATAGTCACCACACTGGACATTGCATCCCTATAACTTATTAAATTTATAACTGGAAGTTTGTACCTTTGACCCCCTATACCAATTTTGCCTTCCCTCTACTTCCTGCTTCTGACAACCACCAATCTGTTCTCTGTATCTATGAGTTTGTTTTTTGTCTGTTTGTTTTTTGTTTTTAAATTCTACATGTAAGTGAGATCACATGACATTTGTCTTTCTCTGACTTATTTCACTTAGTATAATGCTGACAAATTCCATCTGTGTTGTCACAAATGTCAAATTTCAGTCTTTTTTATGATTAAGCAGTATTCCATTACATATATGTATTATATATGTAATTATATATGTAATTACATAATACATATATTATATAATTATATGTAATTTTATGTAATAATTATATATGTAATTACATATATGCATATATGTTATATATATGTATATACATTACATTTTCTTTGTCCATTCATCTATTAATAGATACTTAGGTGGTTTTCATATCTTGGTTATTATAAATATCTTTTCAAATTGGTGTTTATATTTTATTCAGATAAATACCCAGAAATGGAATTGATGGATGATATGGTAGTTTTATTTTTAATTTTTTAAAGGAACCTCCGTACTGGTTTCCATAGTGACTGCACCAATTTACATTCCCACCAAGAGTATATAAGGGCTCCCTTTTCACCACATCCTTACCAACACTTGTCATTTCTTGCCTTCTTGATAATAGCCATTCTAAAAGGTGTGAAGTGTTAGTTCATTGTGGTTTTGATTTTCCTTTCCCTAATGATTAGTGAGGTTGAGCATCTTTTTATGTACCTATTAGCAATCTGTATGTCTTCTTTGCAAGAATGTCTATTCCGATGCCCATTTTTAAATCAGATATTTTTTGTATTAAGTTATCTGAGTTCTTTGTATATTTTGGATATTAACTCTTTATCAGATATATGATTTGCAGATATTTTCTTCCATTTAGGAGGTTACTTTTCATTTTGTTGATAGTTTCTTTAGTTGTGTAGAAGATTTTTAGTTTGATGTTGTCCTACTTGTTTATTTTTGCTTTTGTTGCTTTTGCTTTGGGTGTCAAATCCAAAAAAAAAAATTAATTGACAAAAACAATGTTAAGGAGCTTACCCCTTATGTTTTCATCTAGAAGTTTTATGCTTTCAGGTCTTACATTTAATTCTTTGACCCATTTTTGTGTATGGTATAAGATAGTTTCATTCCTTTGCATGTGGCTGTTCAGTTTTCTCTACACCATTTATTGAAGAGACTGTCTTTTCCCTATTGTATATATATTCTTGGCTTCTTTGGCATCACATATTTTAATGCCATTCTCGGAACCACAAGTTCAGTACTAATTTTTATTCCTAATGTGTGAAGGCTTTATATTTTACATTTAACCTGAAATCATGTCTTTCTCATGTATCTTCTTAGAAACAGACACTTTAAAAAGTGGGGTTCTTTAAAGTCAGTAATAAAACAATTTTAAATATAAAGAATAAAAATGAGGGACATAAGCACACATCTCTTCTTATACTTTTCCATAATTGCAAGTCTTCATTTTGTAGCCTCAGCAACCCATAAAAAGAAATGATCAATTTAAATTGGTAGCACGACATAGAATTCTTTTAATCCAGGAGGTATGAAAATGATTTACTTCTAATAGTCTCAGAAGGCCCAAGTAAATTATCTGTCTCCACTGCTGACCTAAATATGTGTAGTCTTTAGTGGGGAGTGCTTAGCTTTGTAAAACCATTTAAAAATAATTTTGCTAATCAGTGTTATGCTCTTTATTTCAGGGGATATGTGAGGATCATGTTCTAGAACTTCTTATTTTTATTTTGAATATACACATTCACACATATACACATATATTTTATATGAACTTTAAGATAGTGCATTAAAGTTTCTTACTTTGTGGCTGTCTTATTCTTCCCTTTCTTGGTATCAACTTCCACTTCCTTTAGTTAAAGTAAAGGAAATTCTCAACAATACTTTATTACTTTTGCATTTCTTCACATGAAATTTTTTTCTTATGTACTATGTGAATTCCAATTCAACAATAATATTCATACCATATTCATAATGGAGGTGCTTTCTCTATTGTTTCAATAGAGGAAAAATACCATGAATGTTAAATTATTTATTTATTTTTCTTTATGGCATCACGAACAGAAGAAAAGAAAAAGTGGGGATAAAGCCACTGAAGATTTCATTAGAAATTTATTTGTAAAGGCAGCTAAATACTGCTGTTTTGTAGTCTCTCATATACTACATGTACAGGCCTCCAGCTGCCTGGACACAGCTTCCAAGTTATAACCACTTCTCAGAATTATTTTGAGAAAGAGGAAGTCTCGATGTTAAAAAAACAATTACTTTGCTTTTCATATGAGCTTACAAAAAATGTGCCATGAACACCCAGACATTCTGAATGCAGCAATGACTCAACGAAAGCCTCGGGTGTAATGGGACCTTCCCAACAGGAAGTTCCAGGAGGTTATCTAATAAGAGTGACCTGAATCTAACAGAATGTTCAGAGATTTGGTGTAAGTTAATATTCCGTGTTCTGAAAAAAGATTTGCTCTTTTGGAGGAACGTTAACTTTGCAGAGAAATACGACTCCAAAAGAAATGGCGTCTTCTCTCTCTCTGTCTTTTTTTCCTATTCTCACCACTACAATCCCTTTCTCCATAGAGAAGACCAAGTGATCTTTCAAGGGGTAAACCAGATCATGGCACACTCTTGGTTAAAATGTCCACAGGCTTCTGATGCAATGAGAATAAAATCCAAGCTCATTTCCAGAGCCCATGGGGTCTCCTGCCTCAGTTTCCATGGTTTCATCTCACTTCCTTTCCAACCCTCAGCTCTAGCCTCCCTGACTGCCATTTTGCTTAAGTGATCATGCTTTTTCCCACCTCAGGGGGTTTGCCTATGCTGTTCCCTCTGGGAACCTTTTCCTGAGTACACAGAGCTGGTAGCTACTGTTCCCTCACATCCGAGTTCAGATGTCACCTCCTCAGAGTCAGTCATTCCATAACTCCACCTTCAAATTCTGCATTCAGGAGTTGAGAACAGATACTTCTAAGTATCTGAGTCTGGAAAAGATGTTTCTGGGGCCATGGGAAATATTGGAAAGTGGTGCCCAAATTGGAACAACGTGTCCATTAAAAAGTTAGATGTAATATGTGTCATCTCAGTGCTTCCTTCACAAAGTGTTATCAAAAATTTATCCTTTGATTATCCTAAGTGTTTTTTCTGGATTATTTACATCATTTTAGCTTGACGAACCAATGTGTTGAGAGGTTCCAGTTCATCGCAGTTCCTTGCATTTGAACAACTCCAATCCTATCCATAAATATTATATTTTAAAATTTGCCATTCACTCAGTTAACTTATCCAATAAGTAATTAGTGTACACCTACTATGTGCTGGGCATGCTCTTAGGCCTGAATGAAATTCTCCAAGAAAAAGTCCCTGCCCTTTGGAGAGTTTTAGTTTAGTGGACACAGACTCCGAATAAATGCCTGCTTTAGTTCGGGTAGTCAGTCAAGTGAGCTTCTCTATAGAGGTGACATTGGAGCAGGTACAGAACAAAATCACCTTCTCCTAAAAGCTTTATTTCCCCCGAGTCTAGAAAAAAAATTAGGTGTTTACCGTTCCCTTTTAGCTTTTCTTAGACATCTATCACTTCTGTGGAGGTTGTTTATTTTAATGGCTTTTGATATCTTAGCAAGGAAATAAATAAAACTGGTGGCAAATCTGAACACTATGTACAGACTATTGTCATTAAAATGTTTTGATCCAAACTGCACTTTTCTAAATCTCTTGCCATTGAAAAGACAGCTCATAAAAGAATGCTATAATGATACTTTAAAACTTTGTTGAAAAATTAAATAAGAGTGTATTTATCTCACCTCAGTTCTATTGCTACAAACAATACATTGTCAAACAAAACGTTTTATCGTGACTCTCATTCTTAAATTTTGTGAAACTTCCCTTGACACTAGAATAATGTATTTGTTTTCATAAGTAGTGGCGCATCTTAAACAGAGAACATATTTTAGAAAAGGAAAAGTCTGAGGAAGAATCACCATAGGTTCTTACCGGGGTAACTGACGAATGTCTCCAGAATATTGTTCATATTTGTAGTTTACCACGTACCACTGGGAACTATAAAATTTACAAGCCTGGAAGAAAATGAAAAAAGCAACAACTAAAAAAGTTATCACTAAAGAAATTATCTGTCCTGGAAAAAAGTATCAAAAATACAGTTCTCAGAATCCCTGGGGTAGCGTTAAGTTAGTGTTGTTAGTGATTTTAAGGTAGATAAGGGGCTTGCTCATTACAATTGTTTCACGTTTTTCAGCAAAATCAAAACCTACCTTTTCCCAGACTCTTGGAGGAAGAAACAGTTGACATATTGATTCTCTTTTATACCATCAAGGAGGCCCAACTTAATTATCCACTAAAACATACCAGACGTGTTGCTAACCTGAAATACCATCATTTTCCGGCTTTCTTCGTAACCCTTTCCATTATTTAACAGTTCTTAGCAGTAAAAGATATTATTTATAAGGAATCCTTTCATCAAAACTTTAGCCCATTTCTTCTTGTTCTCGAATCAATAACTTACCATTTTCCCTTTACATCAACCCTGTTATCTACTTTATATCATTTTTTCAATTTACCTCACTGCATTCTAAGGCTCGGCCTTCTCCATTATTCATTAATTTTATAAATATATGTGAAGAAAAGATCATCCATTTTTTAAAAACAAAGTTAGTAGCACAAAATAATTATCTTAGAGTGGTACATATTGAATAATTTTACAGTATTTACTGATGGCAGATGCTTCCCAAATACCCACCATGCATTTAGTACTGTATTGACTGTGGGTTGGTAACGAGATTTTACTAGATAGCTTTTAAGATTCGTTCTGATTCTAAAAATATATGATTCTGGGGATTATTGGAATTATAAGGAAATTCTGTCCTTTAGCATTAGTGGAGGAAGGAAGAGTAATAAAATTACTGTCATGTGAGGAACAAAAACCTGTGGTTGTCTTTGCAACCAAGAAGGGGACAGGCAGGATCCTGTTGTGACAGTAATCATCCAAGGTGCAGAAGTGTTACAGTAAAGAGAGCACTGGCACTGTCTTTGCAGAAACAGGAAATGGGAAGGAGTGGGCCAGAGGATGGTGCAGAAAGGTTGATGGGCATCATAGGGTGTGGGCACCTGGCTCAAGAGGCACGAGAAAGGCAGGGACAGGGGAGAGGGGGTCAGAGTCCTCAGTGGTTCGGGATTTCTCTGGTCTTGAATGTTCTCAGCACCATAGTTTTATTTGTTCAGAGAAACGCCCCCCAAATAACCTGGGTCTGAGGGCTCAACGATGCATGAGACTTGGACAAAGACAGGAGCAGGAAGATGGCAGCAGAGAGAAGAGTGTGAAACAAGGCAGCAACAAGGCAGATGGACACAGATTACAACAAAATGGAGTTCAGGAGATCTGTAATGATGAGAATGAATGGAATGTGAACAAAACCGCATATTTAGTTAAAACTAAATTTCTTCACTTGCCAATTTTGCAGATCACGTGTTTCTGGAAATAAGAGGAAAACTGAGCCCTGATAGCATCTTGGCTAAAAAGTTTCATCTTCATTTTAGATAAAGATGCCAGGGATTCAGGCAAGGAACACACAGGCCCAGAGTATTCCAAGCCATGGAGACAAACATTCATGATTACAGTTTGTTCTCTCTCTCTCTCACTTACTTTCTTTTCTCTGTACCTTGCTATGGTTCTCAAATGAAACAAAATATATTTTAAAATAGAAAACAAAAAGCATAAAGCCAACTCCTTTTTTGTATTTTCTTTCAAACTTTTTAGAAAAAAGTTTTTGGGTACATAGTTTTACCTAGTTACCTTCTAAGTATACATTTGAATTTAAGTATTGTTTTTTATTCACTTAATGGCATATTCTGGAGGTTTTTACACATGCTTTCTAAATTTTATGACCATTTTAAAGAAGTAGAATAAAATGTCATATCCTAATTTACTAATGCAGCCTCATAATTTTGGAGATCATTCACTCATTAATTCATTCACCAAACATTCCTGAGCCCTTATTGTGAGTTTGGGGTTGTTCTTAAAAAAAAAAATTAATATTTATTGGGGGGGAGGGGTTCTAAGTGATAAAAATATATCGGCAAACAAGAAAATAAAACTCCTGCCCTCTTAAAACTTGCTCCCTTGTAAAGAGATGGTCAATAAACATACAAATAAGTAAATTGTGCAATATGTTAGCAAATGATAAGTACCATGAAAAATAAAGCAGGAAAAGGGGGATAAATAGAGCTGGGGAAAGGGAGTCAATTTAAATAAAATAGGTGGGTATTACCTTTGCCATTTGAGTGAAAAATTATAGAAGAGGACAGAGTGAGTGGTGGTCGTGGCTACTTGAAATTTTGTGCCATGGTAGAAAAAAATGCTTTGTAGCAATTCTTCATGCATGTGGTCCTTCCATTCTCCCCCAAGTCTCACTTATTTTGTATTATTTTCTTAGAATAGAATGCTCGAAGTACTTTACAGGTTGTTGATAAAAAACCATTGCCAAACCAATGTATATTCTTGATAAGCAAAATGCAAATGCAGGTGACACTGTCGAGCCAGGAACTACAGGGATTTGTTCTTGTTCTTGACCGAGTACTGACTTCCAATATGATTTTGGTCAAATCATTTTATTTATTTGGATCTTAGATTTAGCGATTGACCATTCATCATATTGGAATGGGTTAGGAATTTCTGCTCTATACTATCTATCTCTACTCTTCCTTCCTGATTTAGAGGTTCCAATGGGAGAAAGATGCACTGACTTACTCATTGCCCTTTCTTGCTATGGCTGGTACCTGTGTTTAACCATATAGTAAACATATATACTCATGCATGTTACACACAATATTCGCAATGTGCCACAGGCTTAACGGAACGAATCTGAGATGTGCTAATCCTAAACTTCACTGACCCAAAAGGCATGTGGTACTTTCTTATTTTAGCGTAGTCTAGGAAGAAACTACCTCTTTTTTGTTGTTGTTTTAGAGTGGAAGGTATTTGTCTGATCCTATACTACTAGGTGCTTTTTATATAATTTTAATAAGCACTCTGTGAGATTTTATTATTCCATTTTATAGATCACAGAGGTAAAGAGAGGCTCATCTTTGCCCAAGATCCTACATGTGATAGAAATAGGATTTCAAACTGGATTGGTCTGACTCTAAAAGTCCATTTAGCTAATTTATGAATTGTTTCATGATTGAAGACTTTTTTTTTTTTTTTTTTTTTTTAGCCTATCTGGACCATAATTCCAGATGTTAGTGTGGTGTTTCGGTTTTTGCTTTGGAGTCATAAAAACCTGGTTTTGAATTTTGGTATTATCTGTGTAATCTCAAGTAACTTAATATCTCTAAATTTTTTTATGTGTCTAAATAACACTAACTTTAATAGGATCAAATAACATAATTTCTATAAAGCACTTAGCATAGGGTAAATACTTAATAAATACTTGCTTTGAAAAGATCAGGTTTTCCAGCAAGTTTGACTCAATTATAATTCACATTCACAACAGTTGATAAAAACTTGTTTTTCCTGATTTCTGAACGTATAGTTCTGGAAAGATATATTAGCTCTGATTATCAAAGAGTTCTGTTTTAATAAAATTCCTTCTGATTTATTTTTTAGATTTCATGTACCTGGTGGTGGGTAGATGAATCTTTCTAAGTCTGTGATTTTTCTGATTCTGAGAAAGCCAGTGCATTTTACAAATATATGAGCATTTCTCCTACATAGTTATGGCATTTTGGAAATATTACACATAGACTTATTCTCTATTCTTCATCATAGCCCAGTCACTGTGAAAAATCATTAAGATCTCTTATGTCTACAACTCCTCATTGTCCAAAAACTAAGCTGAAATGACCTGTTGCAAATCTGAAGTCACAGGCTACATACAGCTCTACTTGTTACATTTTTCTCTTACTAACTACCAAGCCCACGACACTAACTTCACCTCCTTATCTCCTTTAAAATGGACGCTGCCACAGTCTACTTCAAAGATGAAGACTGTAGATATCTAGCAAAAGTTTGCTGAGCTGGTTAATTTTTCCAAACAGTAATGACCCTGTTCACATTTTATTCATTTATTATGTTTGTCTGTTCAGCTTTTACACTTACTATCTCTGCCTATGATATGTTTTAGAGACAAAAAAGCTAAGCAAAGCCAACATGGTCAAAGGCTTTTATGCCATTAGAATAGTATTTCCTAAATAATATGGTGTTCATGAATTTTTTGAGGTTGCTAATTAAAATGCAGTTTTCTGGGTCCCACAGGAACCACCGATTCAGAATCTTTAAAGGGGCTCTGAAATTCATCATTCCACTGGAGTGACAATGTGGCTCGGTCCTCGTCACTCTGTTTGCCTGTAAGTTGAAAGCATTAGGGTCCTAGCTTTGTACAGTGGACTGAAATAACCGATACCAATCTCCAGCTTTCACTCAAATAGACACAGCCCACTAAAGAGCAGAGAGAATATCAACTCCGGGATGAGGTTTCTGTTATAGTGGCTATTCAGTATCTATTTGTTGAATGAATTAACCACCTACATTCCTTTTCCTTTAGAAATTACTAAACATAACACTTTGAAAATTCTAAAAATCTAAATGTTTTAGAAAAGCATGGGCATTGGAAAGAGCAGCCCAAAATACTGTAAAGAAAATATTTCATTTTTTCCCCTCTTTATAGAATTCTCAGAATCAATTCAAATCATGTTATATACCTTAAATAGCAATTGGGTTTGGCAATGTAATTTGTCCATTTTTAAAAGGGCTGATTATTAGATTCTGGCTACAGAGTAATAAACAGATAATAGATGGCTTTTTAGATGTAAAATTATTTTTCTTTCTAGCTATACAGGGTTATTTAATTACACAACTACCTTCTTGCCAGAAAGATTGATGCAACCTCAAACAGTGTTCATTTTAATCACCACTGGGATTAATTCTGCATTTGTAAAATGGTTGTGGCAATTTTTATATTCATGCCATTTTAAATAAAGTTTAGAAGTAATTATGGCTATTGTATAAATGTTGAAAATGTAGAATCATGAAATTAAGTGAATTTAGGCAAATCATATTGAAATATATTGAAAGGGTAGCTGAATAATTTATTATCCACATTGATACATTTCAATGTGAAAGGAGATGTTATTAGCCAGACCAATAGGTAGAACATAAGACTATTCCTGCAAACCAAGGCATGTGGTCCCTTAATACATAAATATTTTAGAGAAAAAGAGAAAAAGCACAGAAAATATTTGTTTTCTTTCATTGGGTCACATTATGTATTCCTTTAAAATGAAATAATTTCTACAGTATAAAAATAAGTTGAATGGGTAATGATTTTTAAAAACATATTATACTTTTAGGAGAGAACTAAAAATAATGGGTTTGGACAAAGTAAATGAAGTAAATATAGATCAGACTCCATTTCAGAAGTCATGGTACAATCATATTTAATGGATTTCTAGTCTGATTTTAAAAATATTACTTGATATTAGATAGTGTTACTATGCATATAAATATGATTATATGATATAAAACAGAATGTCACATCAAATGCCAACTACAAGCGAAAATCATTATTTTAACTGGTTTATTACTTTGAGTTATAGGGATTCATAATTTGTTACCTTTGTTGATTCAGAATATGTCACCGAAGTGGTTGCACAAACTGTGAGATGAGACTTTCATAAATCACACCTGCGCCTGACCTGGGAACATACACTTTAATTTCCCAGCAATTTATCAAGACGTGAATAATAGATGGTACTAAAAACCTTGGTAATATTATGATCTAATCATTCTTTTTATGTAAGGCATAAAATCTGGGTTCGGTTTCAATGCAATTAAAAATTTAGGTTCAAATTTAAAATGGGTTCTCTTTTATGCGTGTGTTCTGAGGTCTCTGACTTGTATTCCTGTGTTTTCATTCATTTATCACCAAACATTGTAAGATGATTTTTTTATTGTTGAGAAGGAGAAGCTAATTTAGAATTGAAACAGTTTTGCATATTTAGAAACGAGACTATTAGTTTAGGGATTTTGGTGACGAGAAAATAAATATCTTCAGGGTTGTTAATGTGAAACATAAAATCATTTTGTCTTCATTGTGTCATCAATGTTTTTCATATACATTTTACCCTAATGCCACTAAAAAACACTGCATTTGAATTCACCTTAATTGACTTTTGTATGTTTATTATCTTTTATGTTATACATGTAGTGTAAAAACAGTTGAGTGATCCATTTTGTTCTGGCCATGAGAGAAATAAAATCATTATATTTATAAGGCTAAGCTGAATATAGGACAGTAAGAGATTTTGATATCATTTTTTTCATTAAATTCTTGAAGTCACAACATAAATACGGCTTTCTTTACAAATTAACTTGAAAAAAGTACACACAAAATGAAAAGTCCCTTTGCCTCCAATAAGAACTTCTTTAGTGAATTAAGAATCTCATTCTTCACAACAAAACCAAAATCTTTTCATTCTCACTAATTTATTAAGGAAAGACTATCACTTTTTTTTTTTGGACAGATTTTTATAATTGCATTTTCCCTAGTATTTTACTGTGATTTAGATTGTGCATCTAGCTCTGATGTCATGTCAAAGATGTTACTTCTACTGTGAGAAAAAAAAACATGCCTTCTGTGCTCTGGTTTTTAGTTAATGAATACATTAGAATCATTCATTTGCTGCTTGATGATTCAGAATCAGAAAACAGCATACATTTTTACTCAATTTATTTATACATGCAAAAATAAAAAGAAAACAGATTCATTTATTGAAAGACATTCTTATTTCTGGATAAGTTTGAGTGCACATTATTTTACATATTAGATTCAAAAATTTTGTATAAAGTACAAAGGCATTCTTTTGGTTAAAAGAATGGTTTCTTTATGATACATAACATGCAGCTCAAAATTAAACATGAAGTATATAAAATTATTTTAATCATAAAAGAAATGAAATTCCTCATGTTTTTCTTGATCCAAGACACATCTTATTTTAGTTAGATATATTTCTTTTAGCTAAGAAAAATGAGCAGCATGGAATACATTTAATATTATGGCTAATCTCCTTCCTCCCATAATTTTCTTTGCTATGTCTTGGACTCAGGTTGTTTAGTAATCTCTTTGACTTCTCAGTGTGATATAATCTTGACCTTGAATATTTACAATTTTCTGTTAAATTCATTGAATGTCATTTGCCTGAGTCTAGATGGTAGAAGAGGAAGAAGAAGAGAATAAGAAAGACATTTCATTTTCAATAACATTATACTTTTTTGATCATACTGTTTTTCATGTTTTAAAATTTTGTTTTTTTAATAAATTAAGTAATATTTTGATATATAATTTAACAGCCTATTGAACTATTTTTAACTTTGATAAACATAGGGTATTCTGCCTGAAGAGTTCCCATATTTTTATTGGGTTTACTCTCAAAGCACCTTGTAGGTAAAAGGCTAACAATATACTAATACTTTGTCCGATAAGATAACACATCCCACATCACTTCAGAGTTTAACCCATTGGAATCCAGTTGTGCTCACAGCTTCTGAACCTGCTCTTTTTAAAAGCCAACATTGGCTTGGAATGATCAAATCCAGTGGGACCCTACCCTGACACTTCTTTGACACCACTGACTCACTCTCACTGTTGACTCTTCTTTGATTCTGAGAAATCAATTTCTTCTTGTTTTCTTCCTGTCTCCCTATCTATTCCACTTCCACTTCCTATGCAGGGTCCTCTTTACCAGCCCCTTAAATGGGAGAAGAGCTCAGGGACCTGCCTGTCTCTCCAGTCCAGCCATTGTGGCATCTCTCCTCAAGCTTTCTTTCAAAGCTTTAACTTTGAAATCTAGGCAACTCTGCATGTTGCTTTGTTATTTTATTTGCTTCATTCATCTCTGCTCTAGTAATCTTCAGTTTCTTCTGGCACAACTATCTAGCTAACTGCCAAGCCAGAAGTGTAAGGGTTATCACGAACATATTATTATTTATTTTCCATTCACCGACTCCTGCCAATTCTATCTTCTTAAAAGCTTTTTATTGTCTTCAGAATCACATGCCATATGTTAGTATAGGTCTTTAACCCAACTAGGTTATTAAAATAAGTAGCCTCTATCCGTCCAACTTCTTTTTAGTCTTATTCATCTCCCCAAGCCAATCGATCCATCCTCTGATCTGCTTTTAGTTATTACTATTTAGTTATTACTATTATTACTACTACTACTACTACTACTACTACTACTACTACTACTACTATTACTACTACTACTACTACTATTATTATTATTATTATTATTATTTTAACATATGATCCTGGTTTGTTTCTCTGTTTTGTAGTAATATTCCAGAGGTACTTATCAGATTATATTGCAAAAGTATGATCATATATCTGTTACTTCCTGCCTGATGGTGAGCTCCTTGAAAGCATGGACTATGTTACATCCACTTGGTATCACAAGCTGAGTGGGTGATAAATGTTGCTGAATGATAAACTGTCCAATCTTTCAGTAGTAGACATGGCCCTCTATTGCGCACACTTTATAGGTGATCCATTGTAATCAGCAGGAGAGGAAATGTCTGTTTAAAGAATTTGATCCTTTGTAAAGATAAGGTAATTAACTCCACCCAACTGTATTGGGAATAGCAATTTCTGTGTATATCTTAAAGGAGCAACGTGTTTAAGCCACTAAATTCACATTTATCTCCAGGACAAGAGAAAAAAGAATCTATTAATTAGGTAGGGGTTTGAGAGGAGAAACTTAAAGGCTAAAGAAGGTATTACTCTGAACTTTATAATTGTTTGAAATTTATGATAGTATGAAACTTTGAAATTAACTTCTTTTCCAATTATAATTTGCTATGTGAGGACAAGTTCATAGAACAGCCATTACTGGGGTGCATCTGAGATTCTGTCCCAGTGTTGCAAGGGGTTTACTTCTTGGACAAAGGGAGACTTTTTTTCATATTAACGATAAAAACTAAGAATGAAGGCTTGGTCATGAAAAATAACAATTTATTTGCAGCCTTTAATATTCCTTTTCTCTTCATCACTATCTGCCTTAATAAAATGCAGTCACGGTTCATCTAATAGCTGATTCTCTTTTACTTGAGCTGTGTTGAGTTCCTAGTTTCTTACAATCTCTTTCCATCAGATTTTTCCTCAGCATTTCTCAAGGATATTTCTCAAGATACCTGGAGGAAAATGGACAGGATTTCTCCACGGTCAAATAAATTTGAGAAATATTTCTTGCCATATTCCCTTCTAAGATGGTCTCAATGGATGTTAGAAAATTAAAGACTTTGAGAATGTGTGTGTGTGTGTGTGTGTGTGTGTGTGTGTGTGTCTGTCTGTCTGTCTGTCTGTCTGTCAGTGTACAGACATCCTACAGATCTGGCTTTCTGAAGAACATTCTGTGTCCATGAGAAATTGGTGTCTGCTCTGATCTCAACCATTTGTTCTGCTGGCTTTTACTGTGACTTTTCTGTAGAAGCCTAGAGATTTCAACATTTACCCTGCTTTGCATCTGATTTATCTTTCCTATCCAGTCTTGGCTCCTATTTTTATTTACTTATTTTTCCCTGGAGAATCCACTGTTTCTCTTCTGGGACCCCTGCTTAAAATCTGAACTTATCCTTGCCTCCCAGGAATCGTGTGAGTGTGTGTATATGTGTGTGTGCACATACAGAAATATAGATGTAGATACAGATATTTGCTTCTATTCTTTAATGTTCTTATAACTGTCATAAGCCTTGACCAAAGTAAGACTTGAATACATGACTTACTCTTCGCTTCGCCATTATTTCACTCCTACAGCAGGATGAGTTCCATAAATTGCAGAGGGTTTTGTTGGTAAAGAACCTGCTACCTTAGCTCTTTATCACTATTTCTCTCAGCCATCCAGCTAATGTGGCCCCTGGGCCCTTGCCTCCTGCTGGGCTTCTGTCTCACTCTCAGTTCTCTCAATTTTCTTTGTTGAGAGAGAACAAAACAAGAGCTTAGTTTTAATTAGTGTTCTGAGCTTCTGGTTTTATATTATTCTTTTGTGCATATTAAAATGAAAACTTTGCTAGAGGAGTTTTGCTTAGGAAGTCTGCATCCTATTTATAGATCCCTTTAATTGCTTCCCCAATCCCCAGTAGGAGGGAGTGGTACTTGTTTGATCACAGAAATGTTTAATTTTTTTTATGGTTATAGATGTTGATTTTAAGCCATGCATGAGGATCAGATAAAAATGTTTCTTCCCAGTTGTTATTTTCCAGATGTTTTCATACCATTGCTATATTTATTTTTAAAAACAAAGCATTGGGATTATTTAAAGATGGAGAAATTGAGGCAGAAAGCTTACATGTTTGTCAAAATGAAGAGCATATTTCCCTGTGAAGAGTACAAATATTCTTCTCAGCTCAGGCTCATGAAGTGCATGATTTAAAGGTATTTCTCAAAGAAATCAGAGGCTGCAGAGTGGGTAAGAGCACAAAACAGGGTCAGTGAGTCAAGGCCTTAATTCTGGCTCTGTGTAAACTTGGGTGATTTCGTTTATCATTCAGAGGCTACTTTCTAGGTTGTAAAATGATGTAGTCATACCTGTGTCAGGCAGCTCTCAAAAAAAACATATATATATGCTGTTGGTCAACTATGGCTTGATGTTAATTTAACATAACCATGAAGTGCTTTAGTGGATGTGAATTAAGCCTATTTTGTTGTGTGGATACTATTTAACATTATAGCTAAGAAAGAGAAGTAATAACATAAAACAGAAAAGGGAGAGACCAAGCATTTTACTTAAACTCCCATTAAAAAATATAAAGTCATTCAAGATTAAACAATGAAAAGAGTGCCCACTGCCTTTCACAAAGAGGTTGAGAGTTGTCAAAGTAGAGCGAATGGAGAGATAATTAAAAATTAGTATTGAGCTGGATGTGTTTAAACTCGATTCATGCTAGTGTGCTGCCTAGCAACCATGGTATTTGTCCTTGCCATCTCATGGGGAGCCATAGGGCAGTTTAGCACAGGGTGGACCAAGATGGTTGCTTAGTGCAGAGCAGCAGCCTCTCTGCAAGGGAAACACACATTTCTACAAAACCCTACAAACATCAATGATTGCATTTCATTGCTGGCTTACTGGTTTCAAGTATCTAGCCAATGTTTCTCAGAGTGTGGTCTGCTAACTATATGCATCAGAATTAGCAGGAAAGAACTACAATGGGGTTGCTATAGGACAAAGACGGAGAGAAGTGTTCCTTTTAGAGAATAACCAGAGCGGGGCACCATTTGGGTGGTTAGCATCATGATGAAGAGGCCAGGGCCAGGAGGCATGGGTTGGGATGCTGGTTCTGTCTATTCCTAGCTATATGATGCTGGACACATTTCTTAGTCTTTCCATGACAATTCTCTCATCATTAGAAGGTGCTGCTGATGATAATGATGACACATATATCTGAAATCATTGCAAATAAAGGGCTTAGGAACATAACTTGCACAAAATAAGCAGTCAATAAAGGTTAGCTGCTTTAACTACTGGGGTCAAGCTTTTTTGCCAGCATAATTCTCTGGGGTCATTTCTGACTAAGCCCAGCTCTCTGGCTTTACTGTTTCTGGTCCATTACCATCATGTGATATTTGTGAATGGAGTTTCTCTTCTTTCTATCCTATAAGGTACAAGTTTCACTTTATCCCCATCCTTAAAGCCAAGCACAACTTTGGGAGTTTTCACAGGGCTTTTGCTGCTTGTGATACAGAAATATTAGCAGGGTATAAAATAGTTTTTTCCCAGGCCTTCTCCTTTTTTTTCTCCATTTTTCTACTTTAGCTCCATGCATTTGGGAAAAACATAAGAAGATTCTTTCATATAGCTGAGCTGAAAGCTGTGTCCTGAGAGTCTGGCTGGTACCTAGGATCTAAGATAGAAGGTGCTGCACTTGAACTCCTTGGTGCAGTGCTTAGGAGAAATGAGAAGCTGAGGGTGGGAGTGAGAAAAGGAGGAATAACCTCAGGCTGCAAGTAGGTGACAGGGAATTAAGGTGGGATCAAAGGCGAAGGTGAGAAATTTCTCCCCAGGAGACATAGCAAGATTGTGGTCAACCTGTTCTCAGCTGAAGTTGACATTCTCAGAGAACTATAGGAATCAAGGGATCAATATGGTCATTTGAAATTGTGGTGCAGAAGCTCATGGAAGGACAATCAAAACCAAAGGACTCTAAGAACCCTAGAATATTCTTAGAAGTCCCCAGTGTTGTATTGATCTGCTTTTCAGGCCATCCTCTCTCTGGGAACATATCTAAACTTGATACCTTGATTGAATCCAGAGACACTGGGGGTGGAGCTTTTGAATAGATACTGGGATTAAGATTTGAGCCGATTGGCTCTACCTTGAAGGTACATCAGGCGATCAAATGGACAGGTGTTAAGAGGCAGGGGCTGGAACAGGCTGGCATCCAAACCGAAGGCCTCAAAGCCCCAGGTACTAGTGACCCACAGCAGAGAGCTAAGAACCCCAGGTTCATGTAAGAACAATTTTCCACAGCTGAAAGGAGATTGCTAAAAACCTGGAAACATACAAATGCCCTATCTACCCAGAAAGAAATGAAAAGACCATAAAATGAAAAGCCCCTAGAATCATGGAAATGTTTATAAGCCCGTAGTACTTATAAGATAAATGATTAAAAATAGATTATGTCAGATGAACTTAATGGTTTCTATGACAGACAGACAAGCCCAGAATCTTAAAGCAAAACATATATGGGATTTTGATTGTTCCATATGATATTTTCATTATCGAACTAAAATAATAATAATAAAAATCTGATGTAGACTTTAATGACCTAATGCTTTGAAGAATAAAGTCAAATTTTAAAACGCTTTGCCATTTAGAAAAAAAAGAGCAGCTTGTTGCCAGCGTTCATTTTAACACCACATGTAGAAATGCTACGTTTTCTAGGATTTGACATTTTCAGCAATCGAACTACTAAAAACAGATGCTATCAATAGTATCTAAGTTAATACATTTAAATATATGTTATTTTATCATCTATATATTATATATTATTACAAAATATAGATGTGCCAAAATTGATTCAACGTTACGCTTATCAATTGATATTACAAATGTCCAGCATAGCAATACTCATTCTTATAATCATAATTTTAGGCCATTCTGTTTGTTTTGATAATATACATATTGTATGTTTATATGTACTACTTAAAAAATACATTTGCATTACATCTCTAAAGGTTGTAGACATGTATTATAAACACTGTGTGATAATGGTTATTTCCCTATAATCCTTCTATCACTAAATGATATTCACCTTAAAATTTTTCTTCCTTTAGATGTGATACATATTTTTGTTTAAATTTGTATTTCCATGGTTATAAGTGAGGCTTAATAACTTTTTATGCCTCTTGGCCAACTGAATTTCTTCTTTTGACTTGCTTGCTCGTATTTTTTGCTTATATTTTTCTTGGGTTATTTATTTATTTTTATTAATTTGTAGAATTTTAAATACTAACAGTGTGTATAGCAACAGAATGTGTTGCAAATAATTTCTGTGGTTAGATATTTATTTATGGTACCATTCATCATATAAAAATTAAAAATTTTATTGGCTTAAGTCTGTCCATTTTTCATCTTCCACTTAAAATAATTCCCTATATTTTTATAATTTTTGTTTTTAAAATTTAGAGATTTAATATTTACCTGGAATTAATGATTTAGATTTTAAATATTTATCTGGAATTAATTTTTGTATGTAATAAGAAATAGAGTCCTAACATTTTTTCAGCTAAAATGGGTAACTAAATGGTACCTGTTGAATTGCCCATCTTTCCACAGAGAATCTAAAATGCTATATTTATCATTTATTAAGAAACCATAAGCATTTAGATGTGTTCCTAAATACTCTGTTTTATTTCACTGGTTTTATTTATTCATTCTAGAATATTTTAAAAAATTGGAAACTGTCTCAATTTATACTTAAAGTGACCATTTTTCTTATACCAAAGGCAAAAAAACAAAAACAAAACAAAACAAAACAAAAACTAGACCCAAATATCACTCATGGACATGAATACAAAAATTTGAAATAAAATATTAGCGATTCTAATGTAGTGGAGTATGAAGGTATTAATACAACTTGAACAAGATTGTTTATATCAGAAACACAAGTACAGGCCAACAGGGCAGCAAGCTATTATTTCTATTTCAGTGTTAAATTCAAGTAGAAAAGCTTACATATAGACTAAATATGCATTTTATAACATAAGGTACAGACCAAGAAAGACCCTTCTTTTATGCCAGAAAATGTAATAAAACACCAAGTCAAGAATAGGACAGGATGCCTAATATTAGCATTAATATTCAATATTGTTTTAGAAATATTAGATAATAAAATAAGACAAAAATTAAACAACATAGTTATTAGAAAGAAAAAAATTTTAATTGTTTTCAGATAATATGATTATACACTAAGAACTATTAAGATAAGAGTTAAGTAAGCTAGTTATGCATATTTGAAAATTAATAGCTTTTAAAATACAGCAGCAATGAATACTTAGAAAAGAAAATGCACTTTTAAAATTCCTCTCACATTTGCAACAAAACTATAAAATATAGAGAAATAAATTTAACAAAAATGTTAAAGATCTTTATTTAAAAAGTACAGTATTTTAGTAAAAAAGATATAAGATTCCCTGCCAGGAATTTAATATTATAAGCATTTTAAATCCTACCTAAGTTAACTGATACGTACTACAGGATTTTGTAGACCTGGGTTCCATTATTCTAATTTTCCTAAGTAGAAAATAATTTTTCTACTCTTTTTTTTTTTTAACAGTGATGCCTACCAGATTAAAAAATGTCTAAGGCAACTGTAAACAAAATATTGTATTACTGACATCACACTTTTTATTTTTATCAGTAAGTGTGAAAACTATACTCAGATACCCTGATGTTAATTAGATCTGCATTTTTTTCTTTTTTTCTACCTCCTTACAAAGTGTCATAATTTAATGTGAACTTTGGAAAATAAATATGAAATAACAGAACTGGAGAAAAATAAACAGGCAAATTTACGGCAAAAGATGACCCAGGTTGAATAGTACAATATAAGATATGCATAATTAATCAGATTAGTATTAATACATATATGAATAAAGCTAGCCTCTATTCATTCAAATATGTTTAAGAGCTGAGAAGGGGTCATGCTGTTGTGTGTAACTTTAATTATTCTACTTTAATTACACTACTTTCTTAAGATTAAAGATTGCATTTAGACTTCATTTTCAGTTTGACTTATGCTGGTCTAAATTTTATCACTGCATTTTCTGTAAAGGAAAAACTGGGCTTCATTTATTTATTTAATAAATATCTATCTGATAAGTAGCTGTATGTGCCAGGCCAGTCCCTGCCCTAAAGCAGCAGCCTGCAGTCTGGGTAGGAGAAGTCGTTTGGCAGGCCTTTCCTAACCAATCAAATGCAAGTAGATGGCATGCCAACAAATTTTATCAGTTCCCAAAAGCTCTCCACAAGGTTTTATCATTAACTGTTTCTACAGTTAGTACTTGAAAGAAATATCTCTTAAGATAGAAACACTATTATCCAAAGTTTTCACATAGCGTAGCCTTTCCTACAGCTCAGTCCAAATAAGTAAAATAAAATTAAATCTTTTATTAAGAATTCTCAAATACTTCTCAACTTGGGGATTTTAAGTTAAGTAAAAACAAACAAAACAAAAAAACCCCAAAACTTGAATTGTCACTGGATAATGAAAAATGATTAATGGGAAAAAGGAACATATTGACAAGGGATGAAGACAACAACTAATCATAGCCTTTACAATTCCCCATTGAAAAGACAATAATCATACAATTGTATTAGGAGCTTCAGAAAGGATTGCAAGCATCACATTTACCTCTTTGACCAGTAAATTTTCTGCTTTGTGCTCTGCGTCTTCAGGTACCGTAGAGTACAGCGTTCGAATGTCCCAAGGAACGGTGGCCGTCTGAAGGGAACAGAGAAAACAAATTAAGCCTTCCAACTTCAAAGCATCGTGCAGACCACTGCATCAAAAATACAACGAGGAAGTGTTTTCGACATTTGTTAGCACTTAAGATGGAGAAATGTCCGTGGTTCTTCTAGGAGAGCAGACCCAAACCCTCCTTTGATTTCCACTACCAGTATTATTATAATTACCATTTTATCGGTGGAACTCATAATGTTAAGCTGTTTCCTTCCAGGAGAAGACAAACATTTGGGGATCTGTGTATTGTGACTGGTTTGTTTCCATTGATACCTTTTTTGCTGCTGTTGAGGCCAATATACATTGGAAATGAAGGAGAAAATTTACAAAATCAGCATTATTTTAATCTTACTAAACTCTTGACTATCCACAGAGTAAATTTAGCTCCTTTTAGAAGGGGTGTGTGTGTGTGTGTGTGTGTGTGTGTGTGTTAGGCCACAATTAGGGGTGGGAGAGAAGAAACGGTGTTCAGAGAATCTGCTCATTGAACAAAATAGGTCATGTTTAATATTCTAGTAAATTAATATGCATAAACTAAAAGCATAAAGTGTCTCTTAAAATAAAACATCTAGAACAAAATTCATATCTTGTTTCATCTTTACCTTCAGCTCTACCAAGCTGAGGAGCAAGGGGATGTGCTGAATTTGAGTGTGTGTAAATAAGTGTGGTGTGAATGTGTGTGTGTGTGGTATGTATGTGTGGTGTGTGAGCATGCCTATGTGCAGTATGTGAGTGTATCTGTGTGCATGTGTGTGTGTGTCAGTGTGCATGTGCCTGGGGAGCATGGACACTGTGAAAGAGGAAGAATGTCATGTAAATCTAACAGGATACGAATAATGAGAAAATTGTGTTCAAGAGCTATCATGTGGTGAAAATAAACGTTAATCACGTAAAACACAGCTTTGGACTGTGTTTTTGGTCAGCGCATTTGCCCAGATTTGACTGCAGATGTGTGAACAGAGTTTGGAAGAGCTAAGGGGCATTGGTCATCATTTCAAAACAAGTGTAGTTACATACGCAGGGAGCCACTGCTTCCCACAGGAAGTATGGGCCCCGCTTAGGATTTATTATTATTTAGATTTTGTTTTGTATTCCTTTTGAATTTCTTCTTTCATCTTGCTTCTTTAATGTTAGCCACTCTATTAGATAAACAGTAAATAAACTCTATTGAAAGTTTGAACTGAAAGATTAAAATGCCTAAAATGAGCTTTGGGGATTATTGCTGGATTTCAATTATCTGGGGATAACTTATTTCCTGTTTGGACAGATAAGTCACAGATACACAGTGTCACTTGATTGGTTTCTAGGAAACATTACATATGAAATCGACTGGCAAGATTAGAGAATTTTTTTCTCTAATTAAAAAAAAAATTTCTATATTTCAGCCACTATTTTATAATAAAACTTTTATATAACAAAAGCAAAAGATTTCTCTTTTTCATTACACACTATAGTCTCCTATTGATTTCTTGCCTTTTGAAAAAAAAAATAGCTGCTCTAAATATGTCTGATGGGGAGCTGAGTAACAGGGCCCAAATGTAAGCTTTCTGTTCATTTCTACCACAAACCTATTGTCCCACTAAGATCACTGTTCTGTGATAGAAAACAACAGAGGGAATACTGGCCTGCGTTAAGAAGATTTTTCTCTTTTTCTTAAGAAGGTTATTTTTTCTTTCTTAAAGGTAAGTATTTAGAATGTGAGCTCAGGTTTTCAGTAATAATAATCACTTGGCTACTTGATTTGTGATGTCTTATAGTAAAGATAGAGCCCCAAATTTATAAGCTAATGCTTATATTCCATGTATGAGATTAGAATTTCATTCAGGCTGGGGTTAAAACCTGACCACACATACAGTTGTGTGTACTATGGCTATGAATGGCTTCTGATGACCTCTAGTTATGAAATGATGTTGATTCTTTACTAAATAAGACAACTAAGGTTTAATCACCCTATGTAACCATGCAATAAATCTAAAACATTTTACAACATGTGTGGAGTTTTGCATATCTATTACTTTGCACAGAATATACATGATACAAGAAAAGAAATACATGTATAACGAATGCCTATAACCTGTTATCGAACTCAGTTATATTTTGTGGTCATAGTAGAGAATTTGCCTGAAGAAGCGGAAGGCCTCCACCAAGTTTCAGCTTTAAGAATTGTGGTGCTTCTACTCATTTTTGATTTATTTAATGTATCTCCATTGGTGCAAAAATACATTGATCAAGTAAGCAAAAATAAATACAGAGCCATATTTGTTAAGGGTATTAATACAGTTACAAATAACTTCTTTTCTGAGAACTGGATGTTTTCAGACCACTACAAATTGCCTTGGCCACAGCAGACTTCCTGTTCTCTTTTACAAACCCTCTGGTTGACGATTAGTATAGCTCAATAGCATGAAATGGATCTGAGGCTGCCCTGGAACTCAGCCGAGCAATTCCTTTGATGGTAGAATTTTATAAGGGGACTATTGTCCAGAGACGAAGCATTTGGAAATGAAAACTATCATTTTATTTATGAAACAATGCATGCAGGCCTCTTTTTGTAATTTCAGGTCAATATTATTCAGATATCTTGGATTACAGACCTACCACTTTCTGTTTTTTTCTACTCTGTGGTGGGTAGTCTTAGCGGCTTTGTCACAGCCACCATTCTGCTGGCTGAAATGACCACAGAGGACTTCATTTCAAGCACATCGCAGCCATTTCTCATTTGGCCAAAGGCCACTGTCAGAGTCTCAAAATGAGGCTGCTTTTCCTATCCTGGGGCTGAGAAGAGCTTCCTGATGGGATTGTAGATTGCAGCTGCTCCAAAAAGAGGACACGAATAATGGTGTTTGTAGTAATCAATCAGTCTTAGCTTGAGAAGTCAACAAGCCTCACAATGAGGACTATTAACGAACACTTCATGATCAATTCCATCCTAAGCAGCGTGTTCAGAAGTGATCTTCACCTAAATTTCTCAGAGTTAAGACACTGAGAGTGCCTTTCATTTTAATAGAGCTGGCACTTAAACTGCATTAATTGTATGAACAATATTATTTGCCACATTCAGAAGAGTATTGTAATTTTATTTTATTTTTTAAGGTACATATTAAAAATGTACCTTAAAAAATAAAATAAAATGTATCAGTTTAATACCTTTATTATGCTTTAAGGGGAAAGTCTTTCGTGTTTTGTTGAAGTTAAAATGCAGAGATAGTGAACAGTTGGCCCTAAGTATGCAGTGAGTGGTCCTGCTCTAGCCAAGTCAAGCACGGGGACTTCTCCATCATAGTGTTTAAGTGTGTAGGTAGGAAGGTTTGGTTCAAGGTTTTTCACTCTTGGACTGGCAAACCACGGAGCAAATCACTTCACTTCTTTTTGTGATTTATTTTCTAGGTTCCAAAATCTGTCTCACGTCCTCTAAAAAAGGTTTGGACAAAACATTCTACCTGTGGAAAATGTGAGCAGGCATAGAACCCAGTGCTCCAACAATATGAAGACACTTATGCACCAGGACATCCTGCGGGCAAAGACTAAGAGGCAGTGGTAGGAGCCCCGTCTCCAAAGAGGCACAGAGAAGAAGCCTGCTCACTGTGAGGCCTGCAGACGTGACCTTGTGATGAGCAGCAGGCCTAAGACATGAGCCAACTCACCACAGCCACCATGCTGCAGCATCTTTCCTTGTGGCTGCCCACGGTCCTTCTTTCATGCTGGGCTCCATCCTACACAAGCTTTGCTCGTGCATCTCCACTTAGAAAACCTGCTTTCTTTCCTGGTTCTTCTTCATCTCAAGTTCAAAACAGGTGCCAGCTCCTTTTGAAAATTTTCTTTAATTTATCCAATAAACACTTTCTCATCTCTGAACTACATAATGTATGGTCTATGTCATGTATATGAAGTTGGCAGCATAACTCTAGAATCGTTCAGAACCAAAAGCTCTGCTAGTGATTAATTCAGAAAGTTATTTTACACACACACACACACACACACACACACACACACACACACACACACAAGCAAGCCACATTAATTCTGCTTTGGGAACAAAATATAACAATAAATGAAACATTTTGCCATGACCTTTAATGTTTCTTTGGTATAATTTGTTGAATCCTCTTAAAGAATAAAGTACTTGTATGCAGACATGTGTTTTTATAATTCTCTTGTATCCTATCTCTGACAACCTACATCACCCCTATCTTAATGTCTTGAACAATCATAAAAAAAAAACAACAGTGTTACCGAGATGTAATTGGCATGCTATAAAATTCACTTTTTAGAGTATAGAATTCTGTGGTTTAAGTACATTCACAGTATTGTGCGACCATCGTCACTATTAATTTTAGAATATTTTCATCACCCCCAAAAGGAACCCAATAGCCACTAACAGTTACTTCTCATTTTCCCTTATCCCCAGCTCTTGACAATTACCGATCTGCTTTCTGTCTGTGTAGATTTACCTAATTTGGACATGTCATGTAAATGGAATCATATGTGTGGCCTTTTGTGGCTGGCTTCTTTCACTCAGCATACTGTTCTCAAGTTTCATCCAGGTTGTGGCAAGTACTAGTACATTGGTTTTTAGGCTATATAATGTTCTATTGTATGGCTACACCACACTTTGTTTCTTCTTTCATCAATTGATGGACATTTGCGTTGTTTTCACTTTGGGGCTATTATGAATAATGCTGCTATGACTATAAGTGTTCAAGTCTTTATTTGGACATATATTCCTAGTATGATGGAGCTGTCTCCACATATTCTTAATGAACTAAGTGCTCTAGAATCGCTTTGTTACATTATAGTTATCTAAAGGCACCAATCACCATGGGAGGCAATATTTCTCCAGAGTGTACACCTTATTTTTCTAAGAAGCAGCTGGCCAAAAGCATGCTATTTAGACTAAAAGTCTAATCGTAAAAACCAAAGTGCTTATGTTTAATTTCTGTCCTCACAGTTACTCCGCATCCTTGAATAAGAGCTTTGTCAAATCTCAGCTTCATTAGCTTGCAAACGAGAGGAATATTATAATTTAGAAATAACCTAGTTTCACAAAAACTATTACTTAGCTTTTAAATTGCAATTACAGTGTTCTTGCATGAACACTCGGAGTCATTTGAAGCTTGTTTTTTAGGCTCAGAAGCCGAGGATTAAAAAGAGGTTAAGATTCCTATAAAATGTTAAGTTGGGTCTCAGTAAAGGAAACAAGAAAAAAAAACTAGTGACCTTTTTGCCTTTCAATTTATAAGATATTAAGATATTTCTGCTTCCTCTTACAAAATGACGCACATGGCTGTGTCTGTAAGTCCCCACATACCAGTTACTTTTTATAGCTAAAAAATACTATGAAAAGAACAAGCCATCGGGTAGGTTAAAAAAAAATTACAATTCACTCAATATTAATAGTGAGCCAATGAGAATAGCAGGGGTTACTAAAAATCCCTGGGACACTAATTCTGACCTCTTGATATCAGGAAGGGATTTGAGAAAGTCGTGTAACTCTGGACAAGCTATTTCAGGTGTGCAGCATACACCTTTGACTTTGAAAATGGCACTGCCCATTGTTGAAAGTATGACCTTTTGTGTGTAAGCACTGTTTTCGTTTTTGTTTGTTTTTTGTTTTTTTTTTTTTTGTTTATATTGGTGTTATATACACCTTAGCTCACAAAAGTGGGGCCATGAAGCTGAGTAGAATTAAGGCAGTTTGACTGATGTGGGGTGTGGGCAGTCTTGAAACAGGTGATTAAGTGCCTTCCCACAGTGTGATGAATGCTAGCTTTCAGACCTTTAAACTTTCTTACTTGAGGTTTTATATCTCCCAGAAATGATTCCAGCTCAGGCTCTCCATATCTTTCACTCAGTAAGAAATTAATTTCTGGCTTTTTCACTTTTTGTTCTGCTTTTTTTGTACCTGCCTCTCCTTAAACGGAATCACTTGACAACATGATTCAGAGTGTCCTTGAAACCGTCCTTTAGCTCTTGTTTTCCTTCACTATTCTCTTCGCCTATTTCACTAAGCCACAATTTGGTGACTAAGTTCTTTAGTTTTCGGTCTTAAGTGTCTCTCGCTCCCAGCTTCGGAAAGCAAGATGAGAAAAACAGGAGTAGCAAATACGATTATTGAAGTGGTACATGCTTTTGAAATGAATGAGTTAATGAAAGCGTCGAAACTACTTATTCCTAGTGAATCATTATGATCTAAGTCATACAGAAGATCATCCTGCCTGTTTCCAGAACCCACGCACTGGGAGAAATCGTTTCTATCTGGTGTGCCAAGAAAAAAGAAAACGCTTCTACTGTGGTGCTTTAGCCTGGAAGAAGACAATTTTAATTAAATGTTTGGTGACCTATATGGAATGTCCATAAGCCCAATGTCGTGTTGAGGACCTGAAATACAGTTATCAACTGATGTCTCCCTGTCTCTTAACAGAAAGCATCGAAAAAAGTATAGTAAGTGTTACAGAAAGGAAATGAGCCTTTGTTGACAGCAGCTCCGTGCCAGGCACTGTCGCAGGAGAATGAGCCTCTGGAGAAGGAAATCGCGACCTTAGCGCTGTTTTTCAAGGTGATACTTGAAGTTGAGTGATGTCAGAGAGAAGAGTATCACATTGACGATCACTTTCCTCATCATCGGGCCAAGTACTTCACTCTCTTTATTCTCAAATTTTCTTTCGATGGTCTTGGCTTCCTAAAGACAGCTTTAGTTAAAGCTGTCTTCTAAAATAATAATCTAGATGTCTCTGAAATAAACATTTATTTCCCACTTGCTTTATGCCAGTATCGCTCTAGTTTCTGGGAGTCTCCTGATGACCAAAACAAAAGACATTCCTGCCCTACTCAAGGCTACACTCCAATGGTGAGAAGCAAGTGAGAGAGGGGAGAAAAAAGCAAATTGAGATCTTTCCAGGTACTCCCAAGTGCTCTGAAGAGAAGCCAAACAGGGCGATGCCATAGAGTGGCACGGTCTGGGAACGGGGTAATGTAGGTTTGCAAGTCAGGGATGTGCCTTTGGAGAGGTAGCATTTGAATTAGATCATGAATGAAAAACAGGAACTCGCTGTGCAGACAGCATAAAGGCCCCACGAGCTTGGCAAGTTCGGGGGACTGAATGAATGCCGGGTATCCATATAGCGACACAGGAAATAGGGCTGAGAGATAGGGCTCAGAGACTATCAAGAACCAGATGATAAAGAAATGGGAAACCATGAAAAGTTTTAGCGAAGGCCTAGCATTACCCGATTTGCATTTCTAAAAACTTCCTTTAAATGAATCAAAGTGGGCAAGGCAGGAAGCAGGAAGATCCCATAAAGGACACTTCCGGGGATCTAGGTGAAAAAAGGATGATGATGATGGCTTGGGCCGGGAGCGTGAATAGAGAGAAACAATGTAAGAATACTGCCCTGGTACAAAATAATGTCCTTTACGGTAAATCAAGTGCCAGACGAAACCCCTGGTTCTTGACATTTCTTAACCATAAACATTCTTAATCAACTGGATTTTTCACCCATATTAGGGCACACTCTCCTTCATCACAGGGCTTTTGCTTTTCCTGTCAGTCTCACTCGTCTAGGAAGTGCTGTTCTATATTCAGCACCTTGTGGGTGCTGAATAAATATTGATTAAACAAACCAAGTAATGAATCATGTCTGCTCTAAGTGTGGGTGCTTGGAGACATGGAAACACAGGAGTGAGCTGGGTACTCTAATCTGTAGGACACGATTGGGACAATTGGAGGGGGATTGGAGAGTCTGGAGTTGCTCCCCTTTCTTACCAATGCCTTGGGATTGGAATGGTCATCTAACACCACTTCCCACTGGGTGAGTGACCATCAACACACACCCACAGAATTCTTACCATCGCTCAAGGTCAAGTCTGGGAAATGCTCTGTTAGCCAGGTAAACAGGAGGCTTGCTGTTGGTGACCAACACCCCTAAAATGTGCAATAGTCTATGAATGGAGCAGATGGGGCAGAGCGTATTTAAGGAAGAGTCTTTACATAGAAGCAAAGGAAAAAAAAAGAATAGTTTTTTTTTTTTTTTTAAAGCTGAGCTCCTCAAACTATTTCTGAGAAGGGTCAGATAAATTTTTTAGGGTCCCCTGTCTCTGCTGCAATCACTACATCTCTGTTACAACGCTGCAGTTGTATCATGAAAGCAGCCATGGACAACAGGTGAATGAAACGGCACCGCTGTGTTCGGTAAAGGCTTACTTATAGATGCCAAAATCTGATGCTCATACAATCGTTATGAGTTACAAAATTTTCTTCTTGTTTTTTTTTTCTTTAACTATTTAACCGATGTATGAAGAAAATACAACATGGCAGTGTTAAAAAAAAAAACATAAAAAAAACATTCTTAGTTCACAGGATATACAAAAGTAGGCAGCAGGCCACCCACACGACATAGTTTGTCAACCTTTACCCTGTAGACCATGAAAGACGGAAAACCATCCATCTGAATTTTGTTTAAAAAACCGGTAACTTAATGCAGTAATAATATTCAACACTCTTCCTTTGTTTGTCACGTGCTCGATGCAAATAAAAATTTAGCTGTTTGTCTGCAATGACATTTTCTGTTAATAGGGAGTAGGTGGCATCAAATATCTCTTGAGTACCCGCTAATTGGGAGCTATTCTCCGAGCTGGTCTCCCAGTTTCCTCTTCGCCCTGTTACATGTTCTAATAATATGCACCAGGTCATTTGTTCTACTTGAAACACCCCTGTGATTCGCCGCTTGCCACTCACATTCTGGATGGATGCAAATGCATTGTTTTGTCCTTGCCCAACCTTGTCTTGGACCGCTCTTTCTGTCCTTACTGCTCGTCAAACTCACAGCTCTCAGGGACTTTGTAGGAACTTCCTTTATCCTGAAACTTTCCTCCCTTCTCCAGGTCTTAGCATGGCCGGTCCTCCTTGGGAATTCAGAACTCAGGTCTAATGTCACCTTGTCAGCGGTGTGATCCTTGACCATACAGTCCAACTCAGTTCTTCTAGTCAGTTTCTATTGCATGGACCTGTCTCATTTTTTTTCATAGAACTGGATTTTATCTGAATTATCTTGTTAATGAATTTGTTTGCTTAATTTTTGCCTGATTCTTCCTATCAAAATGTAAGCTCTATTAAAACAAGGTAAATTCTGTCTAATTACTGCTGTTTCCCCATTCTGAGATCCATGTCTAACATTTAATATTATACATTTGTTGAATGAATAAAGGAAGGACATAGTCTCAGGGGTGATAGAATGTTATGTTCAGAATCGTGGTAGTATTTTATCCCAGACGGGAATGAAGGTGACTCCATATGATAAAAGTGGAGTTTGACTGTGGATGGAAGAATATGACCTTAAGAAATAGGCAAGGACCAGAAGCCCTCGGGGCAATGCCTAGGTGTTAGCTCTTCATTTGGGTGGCCACAGAAGGGTTTTAAGCAAGCACTGGACAAAAAAATTCAGTGTATTTATTGGAACGTTCACATCAGAAAATTTAAGAAAGGATATTATTTTGTGCTCTGTTTACACCACTAAGGATGGCATCCATTCTTAACTTAGACCATCTTTAACTTTAACAAATGTGGGAAAAAATTCAAAAAATGAATTAGAATTCAGTGCAAATGTTCCATCCCATCTACACGCTTCCCCTCTCTTCTTAAGTTGGGGGAACTTGGAGTAGCTTTTGATATATTTCTGAACAACAGAGCTATAAGAAAAGGCGCTCCAAAGTTCAAGTTTTTGTATGTTGTTTGATAAAAAGAGGCTATTTGTCAAGTTTATCTTTAGTCTGGAAGAAAATGAGGATGTGGAATTAAAAAAATATGACGTGGTTCAACTTTGTGCTTGCAATTAAAGACCCGGTGGCCTGGTCCAACCACGGAAATGAGATTTCTGCACGAGATAAGTTTGTCTGAAAGTATGTCAAATGCTAATGTGGGAGCCATTTACAATTCTAAAAAACAGATTGGAAGAGTTTCTTTTTTCCTAGCTACAAATCTGTCTCCTTTCTTCCATCCTTCTTTGGAGCAAAAATTGTTAACTTTCATATGCCTTCTTTTTTATTAGTCCATGGAGGAAGGTTAAAAAAAAAAAAAAAAAAAAAACTTGTTAGAATCCAGAAGCCAGATCTGCCCTAAGAGGTAAGGGAGGGAACGGAAGTTTGAGGCTGTTTGAGGAAGTGTGAGCACTGAGGCCCCAGCAACAACACAGAAGGTTCCATGGACGATGGCTATTTCACAGGGTTACCCTGGAGCTGCCTTTTCATATGCTTTAAGAAGATGCTCATGTCAGAGTACTTTTCTTTTAGAAAAAAAAAGAAAAACAAGAAAAATCACCATCTGCCCATTGAGATATTTACCAACAATTTTAAAATGTTTAGGATGACCACAATGGATATGCGGATGCTTTACTGTGTGTCTCCAAAATAAATTTCCTTTTTATTAATTTCCTCTATCACCCCAGGAGCATTCCATGTGCCAGTGAGCACAGTCCTAAAGAGGACACATCTCAGACCACAAATGCTTCCATGAGGATTGCTTGCCTAACTTTCTTTGGCCCAAAGCCTCAATGGTTCCTTATTAAAGAACAAACAAGATTCATGGTGATTTTTTAAGAACTGCATCTTTTGTGCCAAGAGATTACTGCCTTTGTCATTGATTGGTTTCGGTTGCTTGAAAGTTTTCAGTTAGAAATGGCCTGAGGGAGGAAGTGCCCTGGGAGGCTAGAAAGGACAGTGGTTAGACACACTCGGACACAGTACCAGCTGGAACCAGGCAGCATCCTGTGCCACTCCCATCCCAGCAGCCACTGTGCACTGAGCCCTCAATCTTCCAACTTTACAAGATCTTTGGGCACTTGCTATTGGCAGATGTGAACTCTCACTGCGACAACTGTGTTGTAGGGTGGTCATAGGAAGAGCACTGAGCTCCCCAAATCTACAAGGGAACATAGCACCCTTGGGAGGATCACCTTGTGGCTCCCTCCTGAAATTAGATGGCTTGAAAAGAGGACACTTACTGAAAAGTCATCAGTGGGGAAGAACAGGAGATCTCGAAGAGGGTCATTCTGATAGGTCTTTTCAAGTTCTTCAATGACAGTTTCATAATCCAGGGGTTCAAGGAGCCTGGGCTTTTCCTGCTGTGGAAAAAAGAAAATGTGACATTAACCACTGATACATATAGCGTCATATCTTCTCAACACCTGGGTGGGTTTCATTTCTTAATATGGTGAAGGAGTTGACCTTGCACAACCCTTCCAGTGGAGTCACAGAGACTCCTGGAATTTTAGGGCAAAAGCCACAAAACTTATTTCCAGATCTGAAATGATGTGAGAAGATCCTGAAATACTTGGCATCTCTCTCAGTAATTCAAGCTGTTCGCACTGAGACTCCGAGGCTCATGGTCTTAGTCCTTTCCTGTCCACAGAGCAGACGTGTATATAAACTTTACCTTTGTCGATGGGAGGAAAGGTATAGTATTATGATGGTGATCACCATTTTTGCTGAATTAGGTACTTCTTTTTGTGAGGTCTACTTGGGTCTGTTTTAAAATATTGACTCCCTGCTAGCAATCAAAGTATCACAGGCTGCCTTAGTTGTCACTGAAGCATGGATTCTGTGACAGGATTAATTGCTTGGCTCCAAGCCTCTTTGTCGCTATAAAGAGAAGCTGAGTAATTCTCTAACAGAACTGTACAACATAACTATTATGGATACAGTGGGTGAAAATGGAGAAGAGTCTGAAAAAATAGCCAGATAAACACACCGCACTGAAATCCTGAAGCCAAGAGCAAAGGTGCCAAGACCAAAGAGACCAGTGCCAGTGGGAGAAGGTAAGATCGTTTCACTGTAGGGTTGACGTGTTTACCCGACAGAATAGAACTTGCAAAGTGAGAAAGATGGAACCCTAAAGAAAGACTAAAACATTACAAAACAGAAACCAAGGACATTATCTGAATTCCCTTGGCCCTTTGACGAAACATTTGTGTAACCTCAATGAAAAGAAATGGCCTTTTGTATTATTTGGGGGCTCCTGGAAGCTGAAGTGGTCACCATAAATTCTGTATGCTAAAGTGATCTTGTGAACTAAAAAAAAAACAAAACTTTTTTCTTTTTTGGATCAATGATATCAACAAACTGTTTCCTATCAACCTTCCACTCCTCACTCTGCAAAGTACACAGATTTAGCTTCCATTTTTAAGGCCTTTTTTGAAAGATCTCTACTGGTAAAACCCCAGAAATTTCTATCGACATTTTAATAATTGCTAATGGGCTCCTGGAATGAGCAGTCAATGATTATTTTGATGATTTTCCAAATACAAAAATGAAACAAAACAAAATGTAAAACAGTGGGCCAAATAACAGGGATTTCCATGTACTTTCTACATTTAAACAAAACAAAATAAAAACAAAGCTATTTTATAAATGCTTCGGTACAAGGAAGATGATGAAAGGTGAATATTCTTTCTGGAAGAGCTCTTCAATTAAGATTGCTAGGTTTAGTGAATAAAAATACGGGAATCCATGCAGTATTTAGAGAAAAGAAGAAATTTAGTTGTCCAACATAATCTACTTAGTGAAAGAGCTGCGAAACATTCAATATTTTGAAGGAAAAGATACAGAGGCACTGTGGCATGACTTGGGTAACTAAAAACAAAAGCCCTCCTAGAATCCCTGTCATTTGATATGATTATTTTGTTTAGACTTATTTTAAGTTCCAATTCTCTATTTTCCCAGGCAAAAGGATTAATTCCAAGCATCACAAAATGACAGCTCGAGAGGCAAATGCAGTCTCCAGATGCTTGGTTTGGCTCCAACATTTATTATATTTTATTTTTAGTTGGCTCTGAATGTCTTTGAGTTGTGGCATTTTACTGCAGTTCAGCCACAGACCTCAGTAGTTCTTATCTATAACTTCTTGCCCTAGCAAAGTCACACCAACCGCCCCTAAAAACCTTCAAGTCTGAAACACTTGACTTAATCTGAAACCTCTTTTTTTTCCTTAATATTATGTTTGTGCATGAAATGTAGCAAATAAAACAAAATATACTGTAAAACCATCAGAAAGCTCTGATCTCTGACAGAGTTAGCTGGTTACGTCCCTTTTCCTCACTGTTTCTTCAGCTTAAGTACATGATGTCCTTTGGTTTCGAAGACCAACAGCTCCTGACATGGCTACTATCACTTTCCCTTCTTCCCTTTCCTCATACCAACACGAATAGGAGTGTAGGAGTGGTTTAGTGTGTGTTGCAATCAATAAGTTTAAAGGCAAATGTCATTGAGACGTTTTAGGAGACATCCACGATCTTGTTCTCACTACCATTTGAAT
Organism: Macroglossus sobrinus; assembly: GCA_004027375.1. NCBI lineage: Eukaryota > Metazoa > Chordata > Mammalia > Chiroptera > Pteropodidae > Macroglossus > Macroglossus sobrinus. The sequence continues at coordinate 327,707 of PVKZ01001034.1, read as the reverse complement.
TTCATCTCTTCTTAGATGCAAATTACAACATCAATAAACAAGCTGTAGATGAGAAGATCTTCAAAGAAGATGCTTTACTGGGCCTACATACCACCTAAAGCTAATCCCACCTAAATTAGCATCATAGGAAAATCAGAGCTCACAAGTCACAGGTTATAAATAAAATCACACACACACACAAAACTAAATCCTAAACTCTCCTTGATATACCCAATAAAAACATAAACTGTAAGCATTTGTAGAAGGGTAGACTTTTATTTATTCATTTCAGGCTACGACAATCAATAAATGACACTTATTAAGCCTTTCCTGTTTAAAATGTTGCACTGAGGTTATTTTGACACAGAGTTGCAAAACCTAGCAGATATGCTTCATTTAATTTATTAAGTCTTGACATATGGGGTGGGTATATTAGTTAAGGTCTATCTTACCAGGGAATTTATTAACCAATGTGTAAAACTCAAGATAGTCAATGTTTTATAATTTCGTGGCTATGCACTTTAAAAATGAAAACAACGGTGATATTTTTCCATAGCACCTACAGCCTGGGAGTTGGCCATGTTTGCCACAAATGCATTAATGCATCCTTGACATTGAGAATCCAGGCTATGGAACCAGCAGTTCTCCCTACAGCAGGAGAACTGCCTGCTCAGTGTTTTGGTCAAAGAGACAGATATATACAAAGATGGTGGGAGCAGTTAATTTCTCACTCTTGCTGCTTACAGAGACATTGAGCAAAACTGGGAACTGAATGGCATTAATTTACAGCTTTACAACGGTTGAGCTGTCCCTCCTGAATTTAATGTGCTTCTTGCTTCTGGAAATGCACCAACTGGGATGAGGCATGTGCCAAGATTACCCTGAACTGGATTGGTTTTTATAGTGCTTTTTACTCCTATTTCTTTCTCTCAGATGAGTAATGAATTTAATGAGCTATTCTAAAGTCACTCCAGGCCTGGGAAAAGGCACCCACCAGTAACTGTTATTATGCAGCAGGGTTGGTGCTAAACCCAGGGGGTAATAGGCCCTATTCTTCTAATGCAGTATTAAGAGATTTGTTTGATCTACTTCCCCAAATCCACAGCTCTCCTCTCATTTAGTTCCACATCAGAAGAATGAGCTCCTATCACAAAAACTAATGCTCCTTTCCCATCTACTTATTCTCCAGCTCCTTGTGGAATGCCAACATAACATCTAAGTCCTAGAGTTCGTCAACCTGCCATCTAGGTAATAGCCAGGTCTGCCAAGAGTCGTTTAATTGGTTTGGAGATGGCAGACAGTCCATGCCTTGGCTAAAGATTCTAAATTCAAGAACACAGTGTTCCCTGACAAAGATCTGTGTTATTTTCAGAATTATAATTCAAAATCAAATGGGTGAAGAAATGATGCAAAAGAAGTAAGCATCTGAAGTATGTAACACTGAAAAATTAAATGACTAAATTACCAACCTAGACCTCTCTACAGAATAGAAGTACAATCGAACTAAGAAATAACCTGGATGATGTAGCCTTGTTTTGGGAAAAGTCCAAAATAAAAGGGAGAGTGTGGTTATGGGTTTTCTACGTTGAGATGTGACAGAGAGCATAATGTGCACTCTAGAAGCAGAAGTCCTAGGGTCCTAGTCCTAATGTTGCCACTTATGGGCTATGGAACTTTGGGTACGTTAATTAGAATCTCTGTGCCTCAGTTTCCCAGTCTGTAAAATGGACATCTCAGTAAGAGCTACGTCATAGGATTCAATGAAGTAATACTTGTTATGCTCTCAGAACCTCATCATACCCTAGTGCTTATCACTAAGTACCCAGTAGATAAAGCCTGTAAGTCTTACATTTTCACTAGTCATGGATTTAAACCACTTGCATTATAAATTTAATGTGTACAAAGAGTAAATAGTACTCAATAAATACTTGTTGAGTAAATAAAGCTGCATCTCAGAAAAGCGTGGTTTATATTTTTAAAGAATTATGTGTTGCAGAGAAAGGGTTAGTGCTATCATGAGCTTTGGAAGAATATGGAAAGTAGGACAGGGTTGGAATAAATCAATATATAATTGTGCAGTACATGTGGTGACAGTTTCTCCTTGTCGCCGTTCAATTCTTCAGTACAGTTAGTTGACTCACAACATTTTTCATGACTTGCTTTTGTGGGAAAACATGAGGAGGTTGGGGTCCATGATCAACATGGAAAGAAGACAAGAAGGTCAAGTTCATCTTGATGGTTCTGGATTCACACATATTGTGATATTAAAATTTGAATCCAGAATACCTAGAGCTGTAAGGGGTAGTAAGGCCTGAAGGACTTGGTCAGCCAACAGTGAGAAGTAATAAATTATTAAGGATTAGAAATGATTAGAAAATTATGACACACCCAGTCTAAGAAATAAGACATGACCATTAAAACTGAGTTTTTTGAAGTTCATAATAACAAGCAAAATTGCTTATGTATTACTATTATTAAGTAAAAGTAAAAATGAATATTGTACCAGAATCACTGCACAGGATTTAAAAAATTTAAAGAAAAAGATTAGAGATATATCTAAATATTATCAGCTATTATATTTAGATGAGACTATGACTTTTTGGATTCTGCTATTTTGACTTTTCACATTTTCTAAATTTTCTATAATAAACTGTATTGATTTTATCACGATAAAAAAACAAACTTGCTCCTTCAAATCATCATGCCTCCATGAGTTGTTTGATTTTAAAATTGTTTATCCTTTGCAAATCCAGCAGAGAGGAAACCTAGAAAATCACAGTGGGACTTCACATGGAAATTCAACCACTAATATCTTCAAGTAATTAAAATAAGATAACATAAAACACCGGGGAAAGGAAACTATGGAATATAATTACAGATTATATGTTCTGAAAGCTACTGCTGGCAAAAAAGGGAAGAACAATTAGCAACGTATTAACTAAAGTATTTTGCACTCTGTAGAGGACCATGAACATCTGGTAAGTTACTTAAACACCTCTAGGCACTGGTCATTGTCACAAAGATCACTGTCCCAAAGGATTACAAATCAGAATCTGTAGTTGGAAGTTTTGGGTCTTTTACCTATCAACTACATAATTGAATAAGTCATTTAAATGGAGACTTGGTGAGAGTGACTCAGATGAGTCAGCTTCCTGCCTTGGCAGAGTTGTAAGAAGGAGGAGACAAAATATGCGACTATGTTCAGCACACCCCCAAATGCCAGACAAATATATATTTGTCTTTATTTGAAAATAACTTAAAATCACCCCACATGTTTTACTTATTCTAAAACCAAGTCAAACCAACCAACCAATTGAAACAATTTCACTTAATCTATGAACCACGAACTGTGCTACATTTTTCAATATTTATACCTAAATTTCCTTTAACAAACAAACAAACAAATCTTAATAACTAGTGATTCTATGGAGGCAAAAGAGATAAGAACATAAGAAAAACAGTGGGAAAAAAAACAAAACAGCATTGTCTCCTTCATCTATCTCTTGAATCAAGTCAGGCTGCTCTATCCCCACCAGAACAGGAAGTATAGTAAGCTACCTAACTGTGTATATCAGCAAAGAATATTTTATTTCCTTTGAGAACCATTCTAGAAAGTATTTTTATGTATTTACACCCCCGGATTTAAAAAAAAGGGATTCAATTTAAGCTTGACTTCCTATTAAACTCATTAGCTTTGCAAATATAAATACCTAGAGAACAATCAAGTTGTAGATACTTAGAATTTCTTTCTGTAGCTCTAACCCACACACAGACAGGTGAGACTTGTCAGCACTGGGGTCTTATCAGGCTCACAGAGGGCTACTCAGGGAAAGGGGGTGATGCGATGAGGAACAGAGGGCGACCTCCACAGCAGGTTCCTCGTGTTGGAGGCCGATATTGGTGTTCTAAATTTTTTTCCCCATCTTTTATTTTGAAGAGTTTCAATATACAGAAGATTTTCTAAAATGTATTTATTTAAATTAGTTTCAAGTATATAGTACAATGGTTAGACATCTATATAGTTCATAAAATGATCTTTCCAATTGCTCCCTCCCTCCCCTGATCCTCCACTTAGCCAAGGTAATAATGCTAACTGCATTCTCTATGCTGTGCTTCCCATCCCCATGACCATCCGTCAGCTACTAATTTGTACTTCTGTTCTAAATTTTAAGTATAATCAGGAAGCCAAACCTTGGTGACTCACTGTGAAGGTCATTCTAGTTTATCCATTTGAACGAGTTGCTCTTTGCTCTCCTTTTCAGAAAATCTGATCTTTTCAAGAAACACTTACTATGAAAAGAGTTTTTTCCCTACCTTTGAGAAGTTTTATATTTTTTCTATGACACTCAGTACATCCTGTGATGATAACTGGGACTTTCTCTGTCTTTCTCAATCACTTTGTCATTTCTAGATATGAAATGAAACTTATTCTCATTTGAATATTCATAACAGAATTACACCTGTATCTGAATGCCTTCTTCTGCTTACAAAACTTTGCATCTTGGCTAATGACCCAGAAAAGCAAACAGATAAAAATAGAGATTTACTTTAGGACCAATACAGTAGATTCTATCTGAGCATGACATCTCAATTATCTAAACATCCTCTTCTCATCTTGGCACACAGACAAATAAATAGCTAACAGTGAGAATCCATGGAGCCTTTAGAAATACCCTAAAAATTTGAATTCCACTCTCAAGATCTCCAAAAGAAGTTAGAAACAACATAGCTATAAACTCATTTCTGCATAATCAAGATAACCGATTAATTTTCTTGGAGGAAATAAAAGATCTAGATGATACATGAATTCTTCAGGCCTTAATTTCATCCAGGACCCTTTGGCCTTAGTGTGATTGGCACGGAACCAACTTCCACACCATTTGTGTTTAAAACAAATGAGAAAATTGGAGAGAGCCCAGGCAGCTGGATCCATTGCACAGCTGTCAGCCTGTGGTCGTATGACAGATTTAATTCAGCCTTTCATCAAAGGGAGTTCCACTGGACAACTTCTCAAATGTATGAGCTTCAGAAAACAAGCTTTTCTTACCAAAAAGGAAATGATTAAGTAATGAATAAGGCATCTTATGTTGACCTTTTACCCTTCTCTCTGTCTTAAACTACACAGTTTCATGAGAATGGAAAAACACTAGCTAAATCAAAGTTAAGAACTGTACAGCTGGGCAAGCTCAGATTAAGCTTAATTTGGAAATGGTTCCCTTGGTAACGAAAAGGGACATAGATCTCGGAAGAAATCAACCAGTAGTAACTCTTTAAATATCAGTCCATTTCAGTGAAATAAACCAGGTTAAACTTGGTAAATTATAAAGCCCTTTTCAAATATAAAGATTAATCACGATACTTAATATAAACATTACAGTCAGAAAAATCAGACTGTTCTATTTTTTTAACCCTTAATTTTCTTAGGAAAATAAAGAACGTAAATTAGCTCTATAGGACCTGTAATATATGGTGTACTTTAAAATTGACAAATTCAGACCTTTTAAGTCTTATTTTCTTTTTTAGAAAATTTGACCATATCTATCTTATGTTAAAATGCATATGTCAGTGTATGGCAAATAATAAAAAAACATTAAAGTGTGGCTGTTTCTTCTAATACTGGTACTTGTAAAGAAATAGAAAATATCCAAAAAGATCTACATCAAATTAAATGACATGTCTCATTTAGTTTTCTAGAAACACTTGAATGATAATAAATATCATTAAAAATACATCACAACCCAATTACAAGTCTGCCTGACATCAGGGAAATTAAAGCCTTCGAGCAAAGTGCTGAGAATTTTAGATTAATTTATAGGAAGTCTGTGATGAAAGCTGCCACTAGCTTAAATTTTGATGCTATTTTAGTACTTTGACAGTTACACAAATGAACTTTCACACGCAAGCCAAGTGTGAGGGGTGTGTGTGTGTATATACACAAAACCATACATGCCACTCACACTTGAATGCAAATAGCTCTTTTATTTCCTTTCTTCCCTTTGGGTACCTGAAATGGAATATGAAGAGTGGACATTTGTTTTTTGGCCTATGTGACACCCATCCTGTTTTTTTTTTTTTTTTTTTTTTAGTTTTAGCATTTGAATTTCCCTCCGGTGACTTAATTCTTCCCCCATAATCATAAGGAGAGTTGTCTTGGCTGGTATAATAATTAAACAGGTTCTGCTCTTCTGTGGTCAAGATGTGTGACCCCAACGAGGTCTAGTCAATGCTGCCCTCAGAACTCTGAAACTGGAGTGGAAAGTTGCCAACACCCCATGTGACTGCCCATCAGTGCCAAATGCCAAGACCGCCCCCCCCCGCCCCGCCTTCTGTCCAACCCCTGAGATACGCTACTTCCATCCCTGTTCTCACAGACTGTCTCCATTTTCCCTTATGGTCCCTTCTCTGGACTAGGCTTGTTTATGTTTCTTCTTCTTGCAACTAAAGAAATATAATATGATACAATATGAGGAACAGCATCTATAATAACGGACTGCTATATTTCTTCAAATTACCTTTATTTGGTTCTCAACAATCTGAAGGGAGAACCTCTCACAGTCAATGACTCCTTGAAGTGTAGGAATTTGGGTTTGGTAAACTCATGTATTACTAATGAATTATGACATCATCTTATTCTATAAAACAGACATCTGGCATCATGCATCCTGGGCATAGCGGAACTTAAGCATTTTCTTGGTTTTCCAAGATGATTAAACCCAGTGAAGCCCTCATCTCTAATTTCTCATTAACCCTAACTCACCAAGCTCCTATGACACCAGAACAACTGGGGGGCCAAAAAATAAGTTTACATCCATATTTGCTTTCAGCGCTGACATTCGACGTACTATAATTTTCTCTCCTAGGAAATGCTGGGTTGTTTTGGAAGTAGTGGCAGGCCCCTAGAGTATATGACAGGCCAGGCATCTAAGTCACTGCCACCCCTACTTCATCTTCCTTTATTCTGCCATTTTCATCTGAAGAGTAACATTTGCTATATTTGTTATATTAGAACTGATTCATCTATGTTTCCTTGTAGAAATAATACCGTCACACCAAATAATTTAATATGAATAGCAACAATAGAAACTGCCATTTTTTTATAATTTACCCCATATATGCTAATAATAGTTATTCTTTTTCTACTACTACTATCATGATCAAGTGGCAAGGACCACGATCAGTATTTAACACTTTCTCTCATTGAGTCTAGAAAAGATCATCGTTGCTTTATCTTACAGATGCAGAAACTTGGATTCTGAGAACTTGCTCAGCAAGTTGATGGAAGAACTGATATTTCAACCCAGCTCAGCATGAAGCCTGTGGTTCACTCCACTCCACTATCAAGGTCATGGCCTTGTAGCAATAGACAACAGAGAAGCTTTATTTTCCTGGTCAGAAGATTCTAAAACAGAGCTACAATTTTGAGTACTATTCTCGCTCCCTTTGTGAGTTCTGCAGTGAAGGACGTTAGAAATTAAGGGGTTGGTATGAGGTCACTGGTCACCTCAGGGAAGGGAGTGGAAAGGATAGAGGGTAAGAATTATTTATAAAAGGGTACAAACAAAAGGTGTAGAAAAAATTAAAAAGTATATTAAAGAACCATATAAACAATGGTAGATGATGTCTGTGTCAAAAAACCACAAAGGAAATTGCCATTAACTGAGGGAATCTGTAAATTCAGAAAATTTTGTATCGCTGCCACCATCAGGAAATAAAAAGAGCTATTGGGATCATGGTGTTACTTCCTGTTTGCTGTGGCACTCCCCCGCTTTGACAAATAACCCACCTCCTGCTCACATCCTTGTGAAGGGCGTCTTCATGGAGTTAACTATGATCAGTGTGGCAGTCCTCCTCCACCTTGCCTCTCTCCTGACACAACTCTTCTCTCTCTGTCTCTCTCTGTCTCTCTGTCTCTCTCTCTTAGAAGTCCATCTTAAGGAATGTAAGCTCATTCTTGGTTAAGTTGCAGGCATCTCTCCTGAGTCCACTTTGAAAGCATCTTCTCTGCAGCTTCCTGGCACCTAAAGCTGGCTTCTTCCTAAGGCTGGGCCATACCCAGAGCCTTCTGATGGGGCCAAGATTCTTACAGATCAAGTTTCAATCCACACTTCTCCATTTCTGTGGTACAAACTGAATCTGAATCCTCCAGTTACTTCTGTCCTTTGCTTTCTCCAAGCTGCCCATTATAGCTTTTGTCCTTCTTTTCCACTGTGTTTCAACTCCGATTCAGTCTCATTTCTTTGTTTTTTTGCAACCATCATCCTGGGATTTCTGTGCAACCTTTCAGCTAACTGGCTCATTACAAAATACCCTAAATAGGCAACTGAATGTTTATATAAAACAAAAAGTAACAGTAAGTAAGGAAGTACAGATGACCAGGAGGGAGGCTGTTTACATTAATGTGGAAGAATGAAAGATAAAAAGTAGACTTGAAAGACAATAGCACAATACATGTTATAAAATGAAGAACGTGGGAGATGTGTTAAAGATGTTCAGACTAGATCTTCTGTCTATTTTTCAATTTTCTATTCAAGTGTTGATAGGTTATAACTAAAGAGGAGAGCAAGAGTTTTTGTGCCTATCCCAACTTTTCCAAATACTTTGAAATTTTGCAGATTAATGATCTACAAGCCAGTCAAAACTTAAAAATATCAACTCACATTTATATAAATAGATTTTGCATTTTTTTCTGACTGTGCAGATGATGTAATAATTTAGGTTAATTCTGTATTTAATCTATCCAAATTAAGACATGCAACTTAGAAAAGACACTATCTTTTTATGGGTTTCTTATGCACCAGAGATTATACTGAACGACTAGGTTTTAAAAGAAAATACACAATTAAAAAGAAAGTTACAGGACACCAAACATGTTTTAAAAATTAAGGGAAGTAGTTATACTTGATGATCTAACTAGTAAGTTTAATTTTTCCTCAAATTTTTCTTATAATGCAATTGCACTCTTTCATATTGCGTGTTGTCTGATAAATGAATTATAATATATGAAGGCATTTCTTAGATAATAAATTTGAAAATTGGATTAATAAGGGAAACTTCCAAAATAATTAAAAATTGCAACACAGTTAAATAAATAGCTTCAAACATCATTTGAAGAAAACAGAATAAACAAAATTATCGATCTTCGTGATGAAAGTATAAAATTTGGGTTTTATACCTTTTAGGAAGTCAAAGACTTCTGGTTAAACATTCTAGATTATTAGAAAATTAGACCATTTCTAAATTTGTCTTATTGAAAGAAATAGTTTGTTGAGTTCAAAATCCACATGATCATTATAAAAACAGATAATCTATAATTATCTCCAAGAATCACTATTTCTCCTTTCCTACAATATATGAGCATATCCAAAAAAACCAAAATAATTTATTGTTTTATTCTTTGAACTGATTTTAGCTCTCATCTTCGTTTGTTGGTTATTTTGTCACTTCAATTGTTTTTTCCATAATACCTATCAAATCATTTCTGAAGCCAGTCTACTGCTATTGGTTTAGTTTTTAGAAAGCTTTGATGCTTATGTTGCAGAAAGTCCAAACTTGCTCTGAGTAAGCTTAGGTGGGGGGAGGGGGTGGGAGTGGAAAACAGCCTTTCTAAGACAAGTCCTATCAACACAGAACAACCTGGCAACCCTGAGCATCCGGCTTCACACAATTCAGAACTGTACCTACTGCGTAGCACCAAAAAAAGATTCCCAAGAGTAAGGTGTCACCTTCCAGTGGCTTCACTTGTCACAGTCATTGAAAAGACAATCTCACTGCAATTATGTTCCTCTTCCCTTGCCTTGGAAATATAAATGTTTTACTTGGTTTTACTACTATACAACACCTGTAACTTTTTTTACAGTGTTGAAATCATATTCAGAATGCACATGATCAAATTGAATTCCAATAAATGATTTTGAAACAAGGCTGGTACTGTTATGAACATTTTATGGAAGAGGGAACCGAGGCTCAGAGTAATATAACTGGCTCAAGGTCATATAGATGGTAAGTGAGAAGTGACACAGAATTGCCCCCCAGCACTCTAATTTTGTGTTTTACTTTTTTTGGATTCCCCTTTTTATCCCCCACAATGAAACCCACATCTCAGAATACTACTTAAGGATGGACTGAACAATCCCTTGCCTCACAGAAGAGACAACCTATGAAAAAAGATATGCTTATCTTAGAAAGACCAAAACCAGGCAACAGGAGCAGGAAAGTCCCCAGTGCCTTCCACAGAAGAAAGCTCGTCACTGTATGAATGGTCTTAATTAAATGTGAATGCATAGATGCTGAATGCTATGGGAAAACAGTCCGTCCTCACCAACTGCTTTTCCCAACGTGCTCAGTAGCAATACCTTCAAATTCAATTAAGATAATTCATAGAGCGATTAGCTTCATTACATAGGGAGACACAGGGGACCATCCTATTGCCAAACTGTATGTGTGACTTGTGTGCGATAGACATGTTCTCCTGAGTGTTGTCTCTTTTAGTGAACGTGAGAAGGAAATGTCACAGTGACATAACCCACAGAACTCCTGAATTCCATTGAGAGAGCTGGAAGAGGCAGACTGCCTTCTCCAGACTGGTTTGAAGGTTAAAATAATCTCAGGCTAAAAAGCTTTTCAAACACTTATGCTCTTTAACAGGCTAGTGGTAAATAACTGATGAGGCCAACAGAGAAGACACAACTAAGCAGAGGCCAATGGGGACCGGGAGGATAGGTTCAGGACTCTGCATATTCCAGTTCTGAAAGGCTGGGCTCATCAATGGGAACAAAGTTAAGGGGTCCATTTGCCTCTGTGTCCAAATGGGAAGGTATGTCTTACTTAGAGACTGACAGAGACACCAATCAAACACTAACATGGCACCTGTCCTATGAGCCAGGCCTCTGGTGACTTATATCCATGTTCCATTTCCACCATACAGACAGTGAGTATAAAGAGAACCACTGTTATTTGAAACATGGTATTCTTTACTTGATTTTAGTTTATCAAATGCTGAGTGACTATTATTAATTTGATTATTCATGTTCATGAAATAACTTTTCATAAATACTCATTATGTTGTCTCATATATATATACATATATACGTGTGTACATATATATGTATATGTGTATATATATATATATATATATATATATATATATATATATATGATATAAGCTGCTCTCGTTCTAGATTAAAGATGTTTATAGGAACGAAAAGATTATTTACCCCAAGTGATTCTCAACTGAGGACATCATCTTCTCCCCCAGGGGACATTTGGAGACATTTTTTGTCACAACTGGGGAGAGTCTGCCACTGGTAGAGGCTGGGTCGAACCCAGTGAGTTACTAAGCATTGTACAATGCATAAGACACCTGGCACACCAAAGAATTCTCAGATCCCAAATGGTGATAGTGCTGAGGTTAAGAAGCTTTGCCCTGAAGAAAACGAACAAAACTTGAAAACCCTAGAAAATGCACATTTCTGTAAAGAGAGCCACACAATAATGTTGTTGCGACCATTTGTCACACAAAGTGGGCCTTCTGCGTTACATGTGAATCACTGGAGTGCTCTAGCAATTGGCTCTGACGTTCAGCTGCCTATAGTTCTTACAGACAGAAATCTAGAATTCTGTAATAAGTACTCATTTCCAGAGTTCTCATTTTGTTTGCAAATAGTAAGGCAGGAATATGTTTAATAGTAAACAAACCAAACCTTTATACTCTTTAAAACATCACTTTTTACTGTCTTCCTTGGCTCATTTAATCGAATACTTATTTATATTTTCTTTCATATTTTGGATTATTCTAAGAATTTTAAAACAAATGATGAGTGGCATGTGATAGAAACAGCAGTAATATTTTTAAAAAACACAACTATTTACTAGTCATTGGTTGGGGCCTTAACTGAGGCAATTACAGACTTTTCTTTAAAAAGAAAATATTCTAGTAATATTTTAATTACTTAAATTCTCTTATCAATATATTTTAAAAATGATGACAGTAATTCTAATATTCCAAATAGTCTAGCTAGTCTATCAATGTTTTTAAATAATGATGTAAGTATTTTAAAAGTAATGATGTAGAGAAAAAGAGGATATTTATAAGATAAATTAAATATTCTATTTTGTCTAGGACTCAGCCGCATCCTACATTACAATACCACCCCAAAGTCAAAAGTATTAAAGAAAAGATGGAAAACAAATACCAAACAATTGGATACATACAGAACTAAGCCTGTGGATTTCTTCATAATTTACTCTCCTCACAGTTCGTCTCTTCTTCCAAAATTCACTGGGCTCTCGTTTAAAAACCTTTCCTCGGAAGCTCATTGTATTGCTGTCATTTGATTCACAAAGTATTTAAAAATATAGGTTTTGTCAAATCTCTTCCTTCTGAAGCTTCACCAGGCTGAACAAAACGTTATTCTCGGGTAAAAAAGGGAAATGTGTCCGCTACATTCACATAACTCAACAGAAAGGAAAAGAAAACCTCAAGTTTCTGCTTCCTGTAACTAACTACCAACTGTTCAGATACTCCTTTGGGTGTGTGTTCTCCCTAGTCACCTGCTTTAAAGCAAGATGAAATCGCACAATGACTATTTAAGAGAATCGTACATAGCAAAATAAACCAGATGATATAAATCACCAATGGAACCAAATCAAGAGTGAATCAAAGAGCTAATTTACTGTAGTTTTCCACATCTGCTACCAAAACAACCATCCAATCTAGAATTCTGGCTAGATCCCAAAGGTAAACTATTATAGTATATTAGTGTGAGAAGTCAATTTAAAGCAGGTAGTTGTTCATGAAACAACAGATTAAATTAGTGGTCTGCATAGAGGAGTGTTTTAGATGATTATCCAGGGAACAAGGAGAAAATATTAGATTTATATTTATATCGGTTATCTAAATAAAGAAATTATGAACATGGATATCTTGATTCTCTTTATTTCAAATAGTCTAATAGTTAATCTTTAGATTTTTACTCACTTTCTCTGGAACTGTATAAAAGTACAACTCTTCTTTGAACCCACTGGAATATTCCTTCCTGTTTTATTTTTCTCTGTAGCATTTACTAGCATGCAACACTACTATCCATTTTACGTATTTATTCAACTTAAGGTATGTCTTCTTCTAATAAACTCTATGTTCTATGAATTAGAATTCTATCTACTTCATTCACTGTGTCTTCAGTGATCAGAACAGTGCTTGGCATCCAGGAGGTTCTCAGTATATTATTGTTAAGTTTAATGAAAACAAAACCAGGAATTTACATTTATTGTGCTTAGCAATGAACCTTGTTAAGTATATTGTGAACTTCATAAGTATATTGTGTTTTGAATTATTAACTATTGATAAGAATGATATAATTTATAAATAAACATAGAATACGAGAGTCCAATCATTTTATTTTTTCTTCTACTAGGTGCATGAGATAAATATTTGGAGGCTATAGGACTAGGAAATAATTGATTGGATTAAACATTGGAAAGATTGGTTCTAAAAACCATTGTTGTGTGAGACAGCTATTTAGTTTAAGATTTTGTTTCTTGATCTGCAGGGTGTAACTACTCAATAGCGGTGTCCACCAGTTTGATGTAGGTGTTGAAGGAAACACTGCTTGTCCCTGAAGCTCTTGGTCGGTTATCAAGATAGTCGAAGAACTATTTCCACTGAGAACTGACCTCCATTACCGCCAAGATTGAAGGAACTCTTACCAACAATCCTGGGAGGTGAGTCCCAAGGAAAGGATATTATGGATCATAGCTGCTCTTATATGATGGAGGGTGAGTTCTACAGGCATCTTTGTGCATCTTTGTGCACAGAAACGTGTGATGTGCATTGTGATACAAACAAGAAGGTTAATCAGGAGAGCAATTTCCATGCCAAAGGTTTGCAATGTTCTGGGAGTTTTGAACTTTAAGAAAAAAAGATAACAAGCTTATTAACTAGCTCAAAACTTTTGCTCATGTCTCAGCTAGAAGTAGGATTCGGGCTACATATAGAAAGGGGGAGAGTGACGAGGTGGGAACAATGAGCAGGCCCATTGTGCTTTGTGGGAGGCTTTTGTATCAAAGCCTGGTCTCTTCTTTCCAGTGTTCAACACGCTTACTTCCTGGTGGAGGTGCAGGTTGGCTGCCACAGATGATGCAAACTGCAACCCAGAAGTGAATGGTAACAGAGATCCTGTGGCTGGTCCCTAACTTCTTTCAGGTTTTTACTCAAATATCTCTCTCTCAGAAAGCCTCCTCTGACCACTCATTTGAAACTGTGGTCTTCTCCCCTAAACACTTGTGATGCCCCTCCTTTTTTTTCTTTTTCCATAGAGAAAATTGCCATCTCACTCTTAGAAGCTGCATGTTCAAACACAATTCTGTATGGATGCTGGCAATCCTCAGAGAAGTTCTCACTTAACCAGCAAGTCCCGATAACCATGACCTTAATAGATGCCATCTGCTTACTTAATAAGCCTTCCCCTTTATCTCTAATGCTTTTTACTGACACAGGCCATTCCTTTCTCCCCAGTAATGATTGGATTTAGCTGAAGCACACACATATGCCCCACTCATGTACCTACACCTTGTCATGTAGTGATAGTGCATAGTCAGTAAAAAAGTATATTGATACTGATGATTCCTTGCCAAAATGTGGAGACTAAGGAAGCTTCTTTTGAAAACTGTGAGCAAATAGTAAGATGCTGTAAAATAATAATTGGGGAGGTAAACTATATACTGTGATTGGCTTAGGTAGGTAACCGAGGATTCCACAGAGCAGAAGCCCTCCTGCCATTGTCATTGAATATTTAGTACTACACTGTATGCTTTTAGCCCTAAACAGATCTTACCCTTTATATACCTCTTTGGTATCTGTTAGATAAACGAGTATGTTATAAATTCTATTATATAGAATTTTCAGATTTAAGTTTTTTCCTTATATGATTATATGAGAGTCTGCTTCTAGGTCACCTAGTTTCTTGGGGTAAGATTATATTTCTATTTTCATAGCTGAAATTAATATTTTATAATCTTTTTTGGACTGTGGATATACTTGAGAAACTAACAAAAACTATGGAATCACCAGAGAAGTGTTAAGTACTTAAAAATGTGCATGCATAGTCAAGGGCCACAATCTCTTAAGTCCATTTGTGGACCTCTTTACCTGTGGTACCCTAAATCTCTAACTCAGAGTTTTAAAAAATTTAAAAATTTTAGAAGGAATGCTGTCTTATAAGGAAAGATTCACTAATCTTGAGCAACTTTTAAGTGACTTCCTCTCTTTCTAATATTTGCATCTCATCTCTCTATTCCTCTTTAGGCGCCATGGGTCTTCATCCCGGAGTTCCTCCCTCTCCTCAACTTCTGCAATATGAGAATGACTCATTTCTTTACTACTTAGCAGTTGATCACAACCCTAAAAATACTGGCAAAAGGAGGCATGGCCAGGCATCACATAGGGATATTAGATACACATAACTTGGGGGGACTGAAAAGAAGGAGAAAATCCAGTAGCATTAAGTGGAGTGCTTCATGGGATGGCACTGTTGGGGACCTCTACTGGGCTTTGTCTTTCTTGATTTCAGGTCAAGTCTGTTTCTCCAGCATTCTGTGAGACCCCACACTATTCCAATAAATTCCCTTTTCGCCTAAGTTTAGAAACATGTTGACAATCAAAAAACTTAACTAGGACAATGGGAAAGCATGGGTTATAAAGAGAAATCGGAGATCAATTGGCTCAACCATGAGGAATCACTGTGAAGTTCATTGGAAAAGAAATCTGATAACAATAAATAGTCAGGATTTACTAAGTGTTATACTCAAGGCATTGCTGGGCTTTATGAAAAATACATTAAACCCTTCTTAGCCTCAAGAAGCTTCTATCTGACAGAGGAGTTCATTACAGTTTGAAGAGGCCTTGGAAAGCTTTATAGTAAAGGTAGAACTTAAGGAAGGCTTTGAATAATAGGTGGGAATGAAATAGATGGGAGAAAGGTGATGGATTTTCTAGGAAAGGGGAATATAGCATAGAGAAGGCAAAAGGTAGAATGATTAAAATCATGGGATCTGCAGTTACCTTGGATTCAAATCCTAGGTCCACTGCTTCCTAACTGTGTATCTTTCAGCCAATCACACACTCTGTCTCTAGGCCTCAGTTTCCTCATCTGTAAAGTAGGACTAACATCGTAGCTACCTCATAGAGTGGTTGTGAGGATAAATGAGATGATACTCTTAAAATTTTCAGCACATTTCCTGGTACATAGAGAGTATAACTATTAGTTATTACAAAAGTTAAGAGGCAGACCAAAACAGAATATTTAAGAAGAAGTTAGAAGACCAGCCTATCTATAACCAAGGGCTGAGTAAGAGAGAAGAGGTGGGAACAACTGAAAGTAAAAAAAAAAAAAAAAAAAACTGGAACAAATTCATGGAAATCTTTACATGCCAAGATAATGAATGTTTCGACTGTATAGTGAAAGACATGGGAAACCACTAAAGGGTTGAATTACAATTAAAATAGTTCCTTTGGAAGATTAATTTGGTAGTTATATGTAGGCTATGGAAACTCAATCCACAGACAATTTGCAGTAATCCAGGTATTAACATAGAATGGTAGAGGGCAGAAAACTTGGCAGCAAAAGTATAATCATACATTTCAGGAAGATTATACATGAAGATCTGACAGTTAAATGAAACATGAGAGCTGAAATTTACTGAGCAAGTAACAAGTCCTGGGTGCTGGTGTAAATGTTTATACCTTATTTCAGCTGTGCAACAACACTGTGAGGTAGGTATTATTATCGTTTCCACCATCACAGTTTTACAGTGGAAGTTTCTTGGGTTCTGAGAAGTTATGCAATTGGCCAAATGTCCCAAAGCAAGTAAGTAGCATATATAGGATTTGAACCAGTTAGTCCAGTTTCAGAACGCATGCTCTTAATCAGAAGAGAGGTTTACAGATGCCAGCAGGCTTCTGAGTTTGGCCATCAAGGAGATGGATAATATGACAGAGGGATAGAGGGTGGCCATCAAGGAGATGGGTAATATGACTGAGGGATAGAGGGTGGCCATCAAGGAGATGGGTAATATGACTGAGGGACAGAAGGTGTTAAGAAGAGAAAACTTCTCTTCCTATAAATGCTGATTTAGACGTATTAAATGTCTAATCAAGGAGACAGACAAATGGGCATGTCCAGTACCATTGTTATATGTGTGTCTGGAATTCAGGAAAAAGTAAGGACTGGAGGTGTGAAACTGAAGATCTCGAAACTGTTACAGCTGAAAGTCTAAAAATAATTTTTAGAATTATTTGGAATTTTTGGAGAACAGAGTAGTATAGAATAGAAAATACAGTTCTGAAGTTCTTTTACAGATGATAAATGAAACGTAATTTATGAAATTGAGAAGACATCAAGATAAAGGGGGAAAACTACCCGGGCAGTGAAACAGCCAGATGCATGGGGGAAGGGAGTTTAGAAAGGTGGTACATGGCATCTGGGCAGAGATGGATGTAGGACCTGACGATGTCCAGAAAGATTCAGCATGAGAGAAAAGCAAGATGGAAACTAAGAACAGTATAGTCTCGGGTCCAGACAGATCTATATTTGAACCCACTTCAACTGTCTATTAGATGACTTTCAGCAAGTTACTCTACCTCTGTCTGCCTGTTTCTTATACATACAAAGGAAAGATTATATAGTTTATTAGTATATTTGTTGTGAAATGATATATGATATATGTTTGTGGGCACTATATATATGTGTGCACATGTAAACATAACAGCTATGATTCCTACATGTGTGTATATATATAAACTATTATTTGTTGAATATGATTGGTATTTTCCAGGTCTACATAGTTATCTGTTTCTGTATAAACACACCTATATAAGTATATACATGTACATACAACATATACTAATGCACATGTTCTTATATATGTATTCAAAGACTAGAATCGTGGTGTCCAGAGAGAGAAAGTAAATTCGTAATTTTCCATAGATGACAGTCTGGATATTTAGAAGTTAGTTAAGATGGGAAATCTGAACCATGTTTTAGAAGAAATAAGCATTTAAATGCTAAGATGTCAGAAATTTGAGAAATAGTTCTGGTAGTCTATATTAATTTTCTATTGCTGCTATAACAGATTACCACACTTTAAATCAACACTTATTATCTTATAGTCTTTGTGGGTCAGAAACTTGAGTATAACTGGGCTTGGCTGATTCTCTGCCTGGAAACCCAGATGCTAAAATCCAAGTGTGTCTTTGATAGCATCTAATTCCTTGTGGTTGTAGGACTGAGGTTATTGTCAGTGTCTAGAAGTCACTTGCATCCTCTACCTCGTGGTCCCTTTCTAAGCCAGCCACAACAGGTTGACTCTTTCTCATATTCCGAATCTCTCTGACCTTCCCTTCTGCCTCAGTGTAGATTGGGTCTACCTGGATAATCCAGGATAATTTCTATATGTTAAGGCCAACTGATAAGTAACCTTAATTTACACCCGCAAAGCCCCTTCACAGCAGTGCTAAGATTAAACAACCAGAGAGTTTTTCTGGGAGGGAGCATCTTTAGAAAACTGTCTCCACATAGACTTATTCTGGACTAATGCTTGCTTTTGGTGTTTAGCTTTTAAAACAGTTTTAATATAAAAAATATACTGAGAAGGTGTAGGAGAAAACAAAACTTGACCTTTGAGTGTGGTTTCCACTGATCACTGAGGTGGGATGCAGTTTGCAATAGGGCTAAGAAATGAGTAAGAGAAAATAGAAATGTGGCTTATAGAGAGCAACCTGGAAAAAATTAGCAGTGAAATAAAGGCGAGAAAAAGAATGGTAGTTGTGACCATGTGACAACAGAATCAGACAAATTGGGAAGAAGAATAGTGGGTGGAGAAGTAATTAAATATAAAAACACAGAAAACAAAAGGCAATAAATAACCTAAACACAACAAGCCATGAGAAGGTCATCTTTAAAATGTTTAAATATGTTAGCACAATAGTTTAGTAGGCTATAATAAATTCAGCAAATGGAATCCTCACTGAATTTAAGAAACCATAGAACAGAAACTTGGGTTTTGTTGATAATATATCTAAATTTACTTGATAAAAATTACCCAAAAAGTACCATTAGGGATACAAAGTAACCGAAAACTTGGTGGTTTGACTTAGACAGCTACATGTGATGTCGTTCTTGAATCCACAAAGACTAATCTGAGCAAATAGTAAAGCACTTCCTGTTTATTTCTACCTGGTTTCTTTACTATCTCTTTATTCCATCTTCTCATTATTCCAACTCATTTTACTTTTGAATTTTTCTACATTTACTGTGGTTGTCTTTTCATTGTTAGACATTTTGACAACTCATTTTTTTTTTTTCTCATCCATTTCCAATAGATTCCCCCTTGGCAGTGGGTTAGTGTTTTGCACAGCCTTCTCTCATAGTATAAGACTGGTCCACAGTGCATCTCTGGGTTGAGGTCCCCACTGTCTACCTTGTTTAAAGGAAGTAAAGCACAAGTAGCTACTTCCTCCTTCTCTGTGGTCTCTTCTGAGCCTGGCCCCAGGCAGAAGTGCTCTTCAAGCCAGTAGCACTGAGCCTCACTACTTCATGCTACAAAGGTCAAGACTGTACCGCTCAGAGTTCCTGATGAAAGAGCCGCAGAGATCTCTGAGCGAGTTCAAATAAACACAACGAAACCTCTTATTTCTAAGGGGAGCGCTTTCAGTGGGCAATGTCTGTAGAATATAGCAGAGTTTTCCGTCCACTAACCTCAAATTCAAAGAGCATTACTTTAATGTAAAATATTTAGAAGTTTCATGTGCCATGAAATATAAATCACACTAAGAGAGAATGCAGACCTGCCCAAAATAGAAACAGATTACAGTTGTGTGTGTGTGTGTGTGTGTGTGTGTGTGTGTGTGTGTATATGTTGTGGACTGTGTGTGTGATGTGTGTTTTGTGTGCTTTTGTTATGAATGTGATAGGTATAATTGATCTGTCTGCATTAAAATAATTTTTAGTATTCTATTCATGGACCGTTAAACATGTATCAAGTTGTAATGATATTTGTTTATATTATTATATTTAAATAGGTCTCAGGAATTAAGACAGGATTTGATGAGAGGACATTTAATTTCTTACGGAGCTTAAAAAATATCTTAGAATCTAATAGCATCAATGAAATGGTTATACTTTTTTCCTGTGGACTTTTATCATTAGTCACAGATTTCCAGCAGGGAAAACGCTATTACCAGGAGATACTCATACATCTTGCCGACAAGTATCTTAATTCGATATTTAGTAAGTAAGGAAAAGTGATTTTAGTGTTTTCCCTTTTCTCAATGTTTTGGTGGGCATGGAGGTATGTATCATCCATCTTGAAGATATTGCTGTTTTATAGTAAATCATCCAACCGTCTTCAAGAAGTCTTCAAGCTTTAGCTTGGTCTGGTGCAAAACAGGAAACCCCTAAGGAGCAAGGCTTTATTTTTATGGAGACCACATTTTAACTCCATCCTCTGCCACCACACTCAGAGCCGGAGCCTAACAATGTGACGATAACAACAACAAAATCACCACAGCTATTCTATGATATTCTAAACTTCTATTTCATGCAAATAAATATCGCCTGGATTATGAATGCTCTTTAAAAAGTCACTCAGCTCATTCTTCACCTAGATTATCATGTTCTTTCCCCATTAAAAAATAATTGACTCAAATGCAACATATTTTTCACTGGACTATTATTCCTCTATCTTTTAAAGGAGACTGAAAGAAATTCTGGGTTGAGGCAGATGATTTCTTCCCAGATTATCTGGTGAAGGCACACAGAGATAGCCTCTAAGAAGATGGGAGTTGAGGGACTCTGAATCAAAGCTATTATTATCTTTGATCATTGAGGGACAATTGCCCAGCAGTTATTTCCCCCTAGGGACATATGCATTCTCTCTGCTGGCTGGCTTGGATCCCACACCAGCTTCCCACTGCTAGCAAAGGTAACTATAGACTAGAGTTATTTCTTTTCAACTAAAACAAGCACCCAAAATTGCCCTCTTGTATTCATTCTGATTGCTAATTACCTTGCTTTCAATATGAATGCCACTCAGTGTTTAATAATTACCCTGAGAATCACATGGCACACAAGTTTCATGAAGAGGCCAAGGTATTTCATATCTGGAGAAAGTGGTAATTTATATAACATCAGCATGACATAGGTTTTATTGCTGCGTATACTGCAGAAGGGTGTCTCTTCATAAGGGGAGGACAATAAAGCATCCTTACCTAAGCACTTTTGACGAGGAAACACTGTCATGTAAATGCCAACCCCTGAGCTTACATGCAACCAACTGTGCAGAACAACTGCCTGCTATTGCATCTGACTGACCCACTAGGCGGGTGCAACCTGTGCAACCCATCCACCCCCCTAAACCATTTCTTTAATGGCATCATAATGCATTTGTATCTTTTAAAGCCTCTGCCAGGAGGAAACAAGGCTAATACCCTTGGATTTAAGCATTTAATGCCTTGAAAAGTAGAAATTGGAGAATAATGGAAGGGTCTTGGCTTTTCCATCAAGAGATTCTTTGTGTTTCGCAGAGAATTAATTGTTGGATTTTCCTTATTTAGCTGTGCACACTGCGGTCGATTCCTGACCTTTTGGTGTGTGGAACTCAAGGTCTCCAATTAAAAGGACAAATTAACCTCTTGCTATCTGTTCTGCACCTCACCAGTGAACAAAAATAACTAAAACAACAGGGAAACAAAGCTTGGATAGCTCTGAAAAGGGCACCAGTATGTATCTAGTTTATGATAATGGAAGCAAATGCACCGGGGCTCTGATTCTTGGCCAAACATTTCTCCATCTTGGTCCAGTGCCAGGTATCAGTGGCAGCAAGAGGACAGAGAACCCACCCACAGTCCATATGGGGAGATGGTCACATACGCAAAATGATCTATAGAAATACAAGGCAGAACTAAGTGTCAAGTGAAGAGTATACATCAAGAACATGAGGTCTAGGTGAAGGGGGGCTTCCCAGAGGCACAGAGACCTAAATCAAGTGGCAAACATGTCAAAACTTTAAAAGTCCCCTCTGCAAGTATTCCCCTCCCCCCACCCAAAGCAGAGGTTTTCTAGCGTGTACAAGAATGCATGGGAAGTTTGCTATAAATGCACACCCTGGGCCCACTCCAGGACCTCAGTAGGTCGAATGGGGGTTCGGTGATATGCCTTTCTAACAAACATCCACGTGGCCCATCTGAAGATGCTACGCAGACCGCATTTTGAGAAACAACCCAGAGCTAGTTTGCCTAACAGTTGTCTTAGGCAGAATGTCATCTAATAGTTCTCTCTGAGGCACCACTTCCCAATGCAGATCTTTTTGTATATTAGATTGAACTCTTATTTAAAAAATCAAATATTCTCTTGCGTATTCTTGAGGATACGTAATCAGGCAGAATTAAGTAACCAGCTACATTACCCTGAACATTTGGGGGACCACAGATTTGCCCTATCCATCCTTCAATTTCACTTCATTTCCTTTCCATTGGCCATTTCTCTGCCTGGACTTTTGCTACCCTGGCCATGCTTGTCTCTCAGTGATCACCTGCACAACTTTTTCTCAAACTCAGCACTATGGACATTTTGGGCCAGATCATTGAAGAATGTTTAGCAGTATCCCTGGCTGGCCTCTACTCATGTCAGTAAACCACGCTTCCACCCCCATGTCCTACTGTGAAAGCCAACAATTGCCCAATGTTCTCTAGAGGGTGGGGGAGAAGAAAAAAAAACACTCTTGTTTGAAAAATCTCTGATCCAAATTCTAATGCAAATTACTCTGCCTTAGTATTTCTTTGATGTCAGCTTTCAGGCCCAGAAGATGTTATAGGTTTCTCTTCAGACTATGGTTAGTCCCTCTTGAAAGCCAAGTCGTAGTCACTTGCGTGGAACGACCTCAGGGCTCCTAGCGTTCAAGTCTGCCCCCTCTCTCACTTCCCCATGCCTCAAAATCCCACAACTGAAATTAATCTGAGTGAGAGTTTCTGTTCTATTCTGCATTGTCGCTATTAAAATGCAGCTATGTACACCGGGAAAAGATCCAAAGCCATGATAATCTTCAATAACTTAGCATATCAGGAGAGGCAAGCTGGTCACCTAGGCAAAGCCCCAAGGAACTGAAGAGGAGGAAAGACATTTTAATGATGTGATGGATAAAGCTGGGAGTATGGTGTTTGTGCTTTGATTCCCATCTTTCCATTCACTTGCTGGGGGCTTCTGGGAAAGTTACCCAACCTCACTGAACTTAAGTTTCCTCATCTGTAAAATCAGGATAACCATAGTACCTACTTCACTGAGTGCTGTGAGGCTTATAAGAGAATATCTGTAAAGTGCTTAGCACAGTGCCGGGAATAGAATGCCATGCTCAGTGGGTATTAGCTTTAATATTGATTGTGTCCAGAGGTGATCTTAAGCTGCGTTGCTACCGAGTGTGTGTATGGGGGTGCAAATGATCCTAGCTGAGGGGGAGGGGATAGGGACACAGGAAGGGCACTAGTGGCAGTAAAAGGAAAAGGACATTCCAAAAATGAAGGGCAAGGCCAGAAGGCCCTCTCAGCTTGGACGCGGATAATTAGGTGAGACAGTCCTGCCTCCCAGGCTCGCTCGATCCTTCCACAACTGACCCCTTTGTGCTCACTGCATCTCGCAATACCGGTCATTTCATTTTTAAATCCCCACTGTGCACAAGTACAAAAGCTTCCAATTATCCTATTTCTGTCCTCTCCCTTCATCCCACACAAAAGACCCAAATGCCAAGGAAGTTAAGAAAGCCAAGATTTAACCAATATCATATGCTTTTTAAAATCTTTTCATGGTTACTTTTCTGTCTGAGCAGGACTATGAATTCCCCAAGCAGCAAACAGTATTGTCTTTATGTCTGAGCTGTGCTGGGTCTCCTACTTGCATGTGGCAAATACCAACATTATAATTATATTTGCTGTTGTGAAGGGCACTGCACTTTCTTTCCCTCCGTCTTCTCCTCCTCCCTTCTCATCACTTTCCAAGGCCACTGCAAAGTATTAAAGAACTGACAAAGCAACATTTAATCTGACTCTTCTCTCTTTTGCAAGGGTGTCATAGATTGGGAAGAAGATCTGTGACCTAGATTGCATCAAAAGATCTTTGGCAGCATTCAGAACTGGCATCCCTCCCGCTTTGGTTGGCATTCAGGGCTATAGTTGCAGAAACCAGTTTAAATTTGCGTTCACTTCTTATCTCTCTGTGCCCATAAGGACCGAGTGGAGACTGTCATTGATAAGTCCTTTCTTTTCTTCCAGGCAGAGTGCATCCGTGCTCACAGTGGAAAGAGCATGGATAATAGTCGACAGGCCTGGATTCAAGAATCAGTTTATTCACTGATGGCCTGAGTGACCTTAGGCAAAACAGTAACCTCTCTGGACCACTTTGTCCTAACACCTTTTTCATCTCTAAATTCCTTTGTTTTTGCGTGTTTAAATGAAACAACTCGTATTATCCCTTTTCAGAAAAAAATAATGATTTGGCTGAGAATATAAGCTTTTTTTTTAACCTCAAGTGTCAATTGGATAAGAAGGACAATCTTCAAGCAGAGAACCACTTTCTCCATACTTGGTCCGGATGGCAGACCCGTCCCTTACTCCCTGTTCCCAGCTAGATTTCATTTTAGAATTAAACAGCTGTGCCTTCTTACTGGATGACACTGCCCTTGACATGGTTCATAAATGGAGCATTGAAAAGAATTCTGGCACTGTTTTCACACCCACTCATTAGACGGAGATTATCTTGGTTAAATATGAATATTCAGATTTTGTTTTCTACATGTAGTTACTTTTGCCTTGAGTGTATCTGCAAAAACAGAAGTCAACCTCGGGAAACCAGTTCTTTCCAAAATGCCCGATGCTCGGTTTTGTCCCACCTTGCTGGTTTTAGGTGCCCATTGCCAAAGTAAGAGTTTTTGTACAAAAACCTGAGCTCCTAATCTGTTGGAAAAAAAAAGGCAGAGGTAATGTGTGCATGGTATTAATCTCTTTCCCCTTGTCATGGTACCTGTACCTGAATTTTCCCTATGGGGAACACCTCCTCTGCCCCCTCACCTTCCAGAGCGCCTTGAACAAGTACCCTAACCACACCTGGACCAAAACGACTCTTTTCTCTGAACTTGAGCCTTGAGAAGAATGAGAGAAGGGCAGAACACACCTTGATTTGTACCAGAGGCCAGCGTGAACCTTGCACCTTACAGTCTGTGATCCCTGCTCCATCCTGAGCTTACCAAGACACACCGTCGAGTTCTTCATTCATTCTGATGGGCTGGTCCCAGCTTCCCTGGTCAGTGCCTTTGATTTAGCTAAGGCCACTTCCTGTTTGCAACCATACAGCATTTATTCTGTCAGTGCATACAGGGATTGTGCTATACATTTGAAATAATCAGAAAAATAAAGTAACTGCTTTCTAGAGTTTAGAGGCAGCGATTTGGCAAATGCTGTAATTGGGAGATTTGCAGTAGAAAGTGCTAAAAGTCACACAAATAATCATCTTATTTTTCTCAAATAGCCTTCTAAACCCTAAAAAAACAAACAAATCAACAAAAATCTCATTATTTTTCTTCCAAATACTATTCCACATGACTTCATTGCCATGCTAATGACATCATCATCCATCTAGGTGATAAAACCAGGGACCTGGTATTCCCTTATCCCTTATCCCTTATCTGTATAACTACCCCATCACTAAATTCTGATGAGTATATATTTTCTCTTCATCATCCTTCTCATTGCAGCAATTTTCCCATCTAAAGCCAGGTTTAGTTCTCTAGTTCGAAAGCCTTCCATGGCATCTCTCTTGTCAATATTAGCGTTTCCCAGACTGTGTTCTACAGCTTCACAGTGTGTGAGTCAGTGTCCCTGATAAGAGACAGTCAATGCCAAATAAGCTCAAGAAACAGTGGATTGGACAAAGTTGAACCGGCCTCCCCACTGAGGAACTCCGCAGAGCTTTATATCGCGCATGCGCAATGCGACTCTATCAAAGCAATGAGTACTAGGCAGTAGTATTTCCCTCACTGGTTTTTGCATAGAAGCATTTTCTGACAGCACACTTACTATCATACGTCACACGGTCTAGGAAATGGTCTCCGCAAACAGCATACGTGGTGAGACAGAATTTAAAACAATTTAAAAAAAGATGGCAGTGGCATCTCCTCCAACACAGACAGAAGTCGTGGGAGTTTATGTGCATTAGGGTAGGTGCCAGGTGGCACTAAAACAAAGAGATGACAGCATGGTGATAACCTGCTGACAGGGTGGTTGGTGGCCTCGGCGTGAGGCCCTTACACCTTTCACAATTTTGGCCCTCTGCCTTCTCCAGAGTGAGCACCAGCCACCATGTTCCTAGATGACATTGCTTTTGTCAACGCTCCAGGAGTGGCTGTTCAAAGCAGTATAACCAAAATACTGGTGCACATCAGTTAGGGAAATAAATAACTTAAAAAAATACTTAATTTGCTTAACGTGGACAGAAAAGTAACATCTACCATGGCTTTGGGTTTTGGGAGTTTGTTGGGCCTCTGTGAAATCTCAGCCTAACAATGAGGCAGGAACAGATTTTCATGGTTGTGTAGTAAGCACTGAGTAAGCACTATAGTCGGCATGAAAAATAATTCATGACCCAATTAAGGTGAAAATATGGGACATCCGAGTCCTGCCTCCATCCCGCCCTCTGCCTCTGCCCTGCAATAGCTGGCAATAGCTCTGGTCTGGTTCATAAACAGATTTTTAAAAGGATTTGCTGCTTTTGATGCATTAGGAGTCACATATTCTACTTGCATGACTTTACTTGGAATTAAATTAAGTGTCAGATATTTATTACCACGTTCTCTTTTTATTATTTTACGGTCAAGAAAGAATAGTCTGACTTGTTATTATTTAATTGCACCTGAGGAAATCTTTCTGAATCAGGAGCTAGAGGGCACATTTCTCAAAGTCAAAATATAATCTCTAGTCTTACATTTCCATTTGCATCAAAATAATTTCCTATTCATTCCAGCCAAACACCTTGTAACATCCTATAGGTGGTGTAGCTCTCACTGGCTCCTTGAAGTTTGAACCCTGACTTAAAATGAAACTCTAATAAACATTTATATAGGAGAATGACAATCAGATAGCCTATGACTCAACTTGGTCCCACAGTTATGTTTTCCTGCCAAAAGTGTTTAACAATATTTGAATTATTTGACAGCATTTTGAAATGGGAAGATTTTACATAAAAACCCTGTGTACTAGCTTCTCTTTCAAAATTCAAGATCTGATCATACTGGCCCCACCTTCTGACATGAAAATAATTGCCCAAGCAGACCAGGAACCATACCCTTTGGATGGTCCCTGGCTTCTCTTGTTTGCTTTGCTCCCCACCACCCCCACATGTCTCCTTGTCTTGCCTGCTTCCCTTGTTCCCTGCATGGCCTACAGACCTTTGAGTTTGGCCTCCTTGACGTAAAGTGCCATGTAATGCCATGTTTTTGTAAGACTATTCTATCTGGGAATCCGTTCTAAGCTTTACCTGATCCCTCTACTTCAGATAGCAAACCTAAAGCCTGTACCAATATATCTGCAGTTAACCCAGGTCTAAATCTGATCAATAATTTATTCCTGGGGATTTCCACATGTGAATAATGCACTCATATCTTAATTATGGTAATATAATTGTGCTTTTGTTCTAACACTTCTTCCATCATGCGCACCCCTCCTTGAAGGTATGGGACACAGACTATGCCTCACATTACTAAAGCCATGGAAAACATACAGTGCACTAAAATTTCTTTTTGATTTTTCATAAAAACAATTATGAAAATCAATTAAAACTGCAAAAGTTATTTTTGCAGTTTTTTAGAATATATTTTTAAGAAAAACAATTAAAACTGTAAAAGTTATTCTTAAATATGCATTTTTATTTGTTAACAAAGTTTGATGCAGAATCAGCTCATTTTGAGAAATTAGCATGGCAATTAATGGCATGGTTTGATACCTCTTCACAATGCTCATCAAAATCTCTAAGAAGTAATATTTGTTTTAAGAAGGAAGTAAATTATTTTTCAAGGAGTAATTATCTGTGAAGAATGGAAAATAATAAGAGCTTCAAATTTAAGGTTATGATATTACTAAGTGAATCACCTATAAATTTAAAATGATTCCTACCGTATATTTTTAGACTATATCACAAGTCAGGATACAAAAATGAGCACTAATTGATCATTTTCCTCCTTCAAAAAAAAATAAAGATGACATTAAACATAATCTCAAAGACAGTTGCTATCTCACCGTTATGTGGTGAGAATATAGCTGTGAAAGCTTAACGAATATTTCTATTTCTTCCCTACATTTATTCTTGGAAAACTGAGACTACGATTCCCTTTTCCTCACATAGGATCCCTATGCTGTTAATCATGTAAATCATGATAAAAGACCACAAGAACCTTTTGAATAATTTAGTGATTTCATGGTGCTATTAGCAGATATGCTATGGTTGCATTTTTCTCACACTTCAAAAGATGGACAAGAGAGGATTCCATCATACCTCACAGTCTCTTGTGACTATCCCGTTGTATTGACATTTTCCCCACTAATGTCAGAGGAGATGATTTGGTAAAAAAATTCAGATCGATGTAATAAAAAATATATATATATATATATATATATATATATATATATATATATATATACACATACATACACACACATATTATATATATATGTATATATATCATAGAATTTAAAGTGAATTGGAAAATCTCTTTAACTGATAAGCTACTATAATATTAATAATAAAAGATATTTGGTAACCAGTCAAAATTTAATGTCATTTATTCTCTAAAATACAAATGATTCTTTAATAAAGTTTGATCTTTAAATGAAATCTCTCTGAAATAGATGCCACCCGACTCAAACAAAAATGCCGTTTTCAAGAGCTTAAAGAAATGTGGGAACCAACTAGCCAGGAAAAAAAAAACATGATTTTTCCATAGGTTCAAATCTTGGCTTTTAACTACTTCCAAGAAAAAGTGAATACTAGTCTTAGGCATCATTAACAAATTAAAGGTTAAAGGTTCCCTGCCAGCAGCATGCCCTCAGAAAAGCAGAATTCCTTCCCCTTTGTTTTTTGATTTTGTTTGTTTGTTTTTCTTCTTCTCCTTTGGAAGGGGAGACTAGCCATGTTCTGAGAACACATACTTCATGGACACGAGACTAGGAGAAGGAATAATGTGGAATGGTTAAGGGCAGAGACACAGGGCAGCCCAACCCACTTTTGCTGCCAAGTTATTTCTAGTGCGAATGTCCACAGTAAAAGTGCTTCTTCATGTTGGTTTATGTCAATGCCACTACATCAGACAAAAGAAACTCTTCTGGTAGCAGACAAGAATTCTTACGAGTCAACTTTTTAATTTCCTGATAAACTATTAGAAATAGAAATTCTTCGGTTGATGTTAAAAACAATTATATTCTGGATCTGATGATGCACATTTTTCTCCCCAAATATAATCATTCATCTTTTTAAATGTGTGGGATAAATGGCCTATTCAACAAGTGCTTTAATTTCACAGTGTGTGCAAAATTAAGAAGGTCCGGTCAGTCCTAAAAGTACCCACATTTCTTGTTGTGCAGGAAATAGAACAGAATCAACTTGTAGGAAATTTTAAGTAAATGTTTGCTGATTGCATGTCCGACCACAGGCAACATTCTGAGGTGATGTCATCGTTCAGACACAAGGCTGTCTGCCGTTCACACTTCTACCCTCATCCCTCACTGTGATTCTGTATATATTCTGTAATCCAGCCCTTCTGGGATGGATTCCTCTCTTCCTTGTCCTTCTGTTGAAACATCATGGCACTTCCTTCATGCTACTCTTGTGGTAATTAACTTATATCCTTTTAGATTGTATTCACAGTACAAGCCAAATGCCCTATTACTGTGGTATATTCTTAGACACAGAGCAAACTGCCTAATTACCTTTCTATCCATGAGAAAGGATATTTTGGACCTCTAAAATAGCAATCGCCCCATAATTATTAAGAATTTAACTAGGTACCCTAAAACTTCCAGATACACAGTCAACTCTGAAACCAAAAGTATTATTTCTTAAAAATGTTTTTGAAAATACTTTAAAAACTTGAATTGAACTCATGTGTGCATGAAGAGCCAGTGGCATCCTATAAAACTTGATAATTTTTTCCTTCAGATAGGATTATTTTCAGAGAAATAAATTTTCATCTAATCATGTTTCTTATATATATAGAAAAAAAAATATATCTTCCAAAGAGCCATGTTTTAAGTGCCGAGTGAGATGCTACTTTGGAAATTGAAATGTATTATTAATCACATCCCTGCGGCTCCCTGTGAATGTAATTACCTACTATCTATAGCAGAATTGAACTAATTGATTAACATTATCCTGTAAAAAGTCAAGTGGGTACAACAGACTCCCCGACGCCTTCATTTATTTGGCAGCGTGCTCAGTCCATCTATCATCCACTCTCAGGCCCCTTGGTTCCTATCCATCATTCCCTCCAATTCTTTTGAAAGACATTTCTGACGGGCCTGCATATTCCTGATACCTAAAAATCATCTGGGCACTAGGAAAGCATAGGTGGATGCTGCCCCGGTCATGGCGTTAGCTCTCCGCTTTACGTTCACTATAGAAAGATAACTCTATTTGATAAAAGCAGGGCGTTAGCCTGATGTAACACATATTTTGAAAATTGTGGTTTCTTTGCACCAACATGATATGACACATGTTGTTTTCACATAGCCTGCTAAGATTTTCTATAAGACTGAATTCTTACTGTTTTGCAACTATAAGTTCCAGAATTGAAGTCCCAGGGCAATAAAGGGGAAATGTTTGTTTTACTCCTATTTTTTAGAAATCTTAAGTGCTTATTTTTTTCCATCTGGAAGTCAGCAAGACTACCGCCTCTGATATCTGAATCATAAAGCTAATTACACAGTCTTTAAATGCGAGTCGTTATCACACAGGGTTCCTGAGACAGAGCAGAATAACTCTTCATTCTGAAGATGCAAAAAAAATGCTCTGTGACAAAGTATATAATGGGCTGTATAACAAGTTTTTTTGGAATGAGACCTTAACACTTGCTGGGTTTATGGGCAATTATGTTTTATTGAGGTGTGAACAAACATGGATAAACCCTGCAATGCCAGCTAGCTCTTGGTGATAAAGCTAAGTATCTCATCCTAATTACAGATATTCAGGTGGAAAAATAGAGACTCACATCAAACCGTATCTGTGATGAAAGAAGCAGAAATCACACATATCTCTGGAAACCTTTTCTGTCTAAAATATTGTAGGTGCTAATGCAAATAAGGGCTCGTGAAATGGCCCCATCCATGGGGCATACATCATTATGTTCTAACAGATAAAGTTCAATCTGTCTGCTAGTCTTGTCCGTTATTCAAGTTTGCCTTCACATGGCTTGATGATCTACAATAATAAGTAACATTTTCAGTGTCTGCCCAGTGGTTTAGCATCAGGTAGGACATAACCAAAGAATTATTTTATAATCAGGTCTCTGAATTTGCTGTTATATTTGGTGACGATGACGGAAAGTGGGTTATATCAGTGACTATAACAGGCCTTCTTACCTCATTACAGTAGGAAATTAAATCAGAATCTGACTGTCCACATGTCCTGGGCGATGATCATGTTTCACTTTGTGATTAAAAATATCTCTTGGTGAGTTTTATACTAAGTCGTATAAATATACTTTGTAAAAAAAACCCAAAACATATAAGTCAGTGGTAATAATGATGATTTGTAAGAATGTGAGAGGAGTATGGGGCTGTATAAAAGATGTCTGAGTAAAACTTCTCAAACAGTTTTTTATCTTCTACTGATATGTGTGTTTACATTGTTCATACAGCATATACATCTTCTACATTATATATATATATATATATATATATATATATATATATATATATGCGAAAAACTGAGAGGGTTCATTCTGTCTTGGTTTCTACTTTTCTGCAACTCTAGCTATCTAATACTTAATCGTTATATGTTGTGGGGAAACATCTAAATAGAAATCACTAACTGAATTTTGAATGGATTCATCTAAATCTATACTTTTGAATGTGGAGTCAGATAACCACAGGGAAAGGAAAACAACATTAAATTATGTCCACGATTATGCACATAAAAGGGAACATTTGCTGGGAAACCAAGCATGTGTGACACAAACATGGCAAGGAGAAAGCTAACAGAAAATGATACGCTAAGTGTTTTTACTGACTAAAAGAATTCCCATGTTGTATTTAAAGAACAGTGCCAGAAAATAACCTCTAGGAACTAAGAATAGTTTAACTTTTGGATTTGTTAAACCACAAAGAAGATGAATTTAAGCCCAAGATAATCATCCAAAGCAGGGTGGGTTCTGGGTCTAAGTCCTTCTCTGCCAGATTTGCTAGAGAAGTGGTGAAGTCCAGTCTCAACTCCAGCCAGCAGCCCTCACCTCCTGTAACTTCCCCGACTCCTATTCTCCTATGCGACTTTCGGCACATTATTTATTTTAATCCATTTAGTACTGAAAAATCCATCTTGTATTAAGAAATCCATCTGGTATTGAGTATTTGGCATTTGATATTCTCTACGAAATGGTGATACATTCATCTTTATTGCCAGAAAGTAAGAGAATGAATGAGATAATATCTGCTATAATTTACGAATTCTAACTCAAACATTGTTTCCTCACTTGCTTTATCCTCTCAAGGTTCAAAAATAAAAGATTCAGTCCTAAATGGCTAAGTAAAGTAGTAGATGACTTCTTCCATCCACACAGGTCTCCACTGAAAACTCCGGTCAGCAGGCTAATGGATGCAATACTCAAGTTGACTCCATATTCAACTATATAGCTATATGGCACACACATACACACACACACACACACACGAGAACATTAACTCTGCTTATATGGACATAAGGAGGCTGAATGTTTCAAAGCAACACAAGGTTGAAAAACTTCGTTCACTGATTGTGGAATAAACAGAGCCACAGTCACATGCACATAGATCCACCCACACAAACTTTATCCAGAAGGTTGGGAAGGTGAAATGAAAGGAGAGCTTGCCAGATCCAGGTGTAATGCCTTTAGAGAAGCACAGTGTCTTCCTCAGCACCCCAGGGCAAACTGTTCAGCCATACTTTTTCCCTTCTTGGTGGTCTCAGTTTGAGACTGGGCTCTCTGCTTTAGCCTATGGAGTTTTAACAATGGGTGATCGTTGAAAGAAATAGCAGTTTGCCCAA
This sequence comes from Macroglossus sobrinus, assembly GCA_004027375.1. Taxonomy (NCBI): domain Eukaryota; kingdom Metazoa; phylum Chordata; class Mammalia; order Chiroptera; family Pteropodidae; genus Macroglossus; species Macroglossus sobrinus. The sequence goes on along the minus strand of PVKZ01001034.1, from coordinate 294,408 downwards.
ACTGAAGTAAATGACTCCTTCTGAAGTTGCAATTGTTTCTCCTTTCATTGTCCATCTTTCAAGGAAGTCATCTAAAGTCTGGATGTTCTTTAATGATTTTAAACCACATGTGTCGTGAAATATACTTTCCTCGATAACAGATCTGAAACATGAAGGAGAACTTAGACGATTCCTACAGAGCTTACTGCTTCCTGATGAGCCCATGTAATTTCTTTTTGTTTTTGCTATGCAAAAGAAGACGTATTTGTGATCAGACTGTTTTGTTCCCTACTTCTTTGCAAATGAGCACTTCGAGGCTATTCATCAAGATGACTTTTCTAGAAGTGCTTGTTGGTTCATTTACCTGTCTGTCAAAATGAAAGCCTCCAGTGCGTATCACACTGGATGCTAAAGATGTAATTTCAACTCCAATTCCATTAGTTAGAGACCTGCTATGCCCTATTCAATTTTGGAGCCAAAAGAACAAAACAATGTGTAATTATATAAGCTTTACTCAAAACACATCAGCATTCTTTTTCAACAGCATGGGCAAAAAAAAAAAAAAAAAAAAAGGACAAAATATTGTAGCTGGGAAAGACAGATATGTCTAAGAAAATAAAAAGCGGGGTTCAGGAATGACATGGGTTGAAATGTTACATTGTTTTAGAGTGGTACAAAAGCAGACTGATTTTAAAACACACCTTATGAAAGGATCCTTTAAAACTGACACGCCACTTCGATTTGAGAGAGGAAAATGCATTTCACACTTTATTGCTCTCTTTGTCCTTAATCACTATCTCTACCTTTGGGTCCACTCATTTCTTCCAATGGCATTCATTAGGGAAATGTCATTTGGTTCACTGGCTTTTTCATGGAGTCCCTTTTTTGAATAACTATTGTTTACTTGATGAGTCTCTTAATATTCCAGTTTCCTTATCTGGTGGAAAAGTGAACAGTCTTGCACACCAAAATGTCTCCTTAGAATTAATACAAAATAACAAACAGAGTATATTTTCACTTACAGAAGTCATTACTTTAATTTCTATGATTTAGGTGGGCAGTAGGCATTTTCCTCGTTTTATGGATGAAAAAGAGGCACAGTACCCTATGAATTAGGCATTGGGTTAAGTGCATTTTCTCAGTTTTCCTGTAGATAGATCGTCAACAGTACAGTGAGCAATCAGGGTACTAGGATTTAAAGAATGCAAGGAATTCTCCCACAGTCCCATATTTTTCAAATGGCACAAGTCTGACATCAAGACTCATGCTTTGTCATTGCACAGTTGTGTTTCTTTTCTAGCACAGCATTTTGGGATTCAGAGTTCTATAAGGTAATGGAGATAGACTTCCGTTCCCAAGAGAGAAATCTGTAAACTCCTTAATCTGAAAAGATTACAAGAGAGTGATTTGCGTTTTCTTTTCTTTACTCTCTCTGCCATGAAACCCCTGGCTGGGACATTTGTAGTTTGTTCTGTGTGTCCACAGCATCTGATCTTATTGGCTTACTCTGCAAATGAACTGCAACTCTTTCTTTTTATATTGAGTCCTTAAAAATAAAGTCAAGAGATTAGTTTGGAACCAGAGTCCCTTATTTGCACAATGATGGAATTGGCTTTCATCCCTGTATAGATTTATTTATTTTTTAAATTATCAGAAACTGGACAAGATTTGCTATGCTATTAAATGTTATTATTATTTTGCAGTTAATATCTCCAGTTTCACTTAAAATTGTACAGGTATCTTTGGATAATGAGGAAAAAAATGGTATGTAGTTAAAGAGTGTGGATCTCATCCTTCTGAGACTCAAATAAATGTTCTTGTTCTGCCACCAACTTTTATGAAAGTCACAGATATGTCAATTTACTTCTTTGGCCCTGGGTTTCACATAATGTGAAGCTACTGGGCTCTATGATCCCCGATTCCAAATATTTTATTATTCTGTAAATGACATGGAAAATCATAAATTTTAAAGAAAAGTATCAACCCTTTTACAGTGCTGTACATTGAGCAGAAGGATGCCATTGTGAGTGATCCTAGTCCTGCATCAACAGATACAGAAGGGCAGGAGGGTGCAGTGGGAGAGGTGGGCGTGGCCAGACTGTTGAGTGGGGAGGAGGTGGGTAGAGTGCGCTGGGGGCGGGCGATGGCCACTCTACAGGAAAAGAAGGTTGGAGCGTGGAGTGAGGAGGTGGGGTGAGTAGAAGAGGTACGCATGACTGAACTCAGAGAAGGTGGCAATTCTAGGTGTGGCAAGGGCCATACTGGGTTTGTCCATGACTCCATCTCAAATTTGGGTAGCATTTTTATTTTTTGTATTTTTTAAAACTCATTTACCAAATTGATAAAGATGACATTTATGTACTTGATGAGAATTTTCTAGGGAATAGAAAAAATAAGTAAACTTTTAACTCATCCCAAATCTTCATATTAATAGATAGTCTGGCTTCTCTGGCCCCCTACCTATATACTTTAAAGAAATGAATAGTTTTGTTTTAATTAAAGGAATTAAGGCCCATAAGAAGGCAACAGAGCATATGCTGATTAAGCTGGGTAGAGCCCTGCACCACTCACCACTCTGGTGGTTTGAGAGAGGCACTGTGGCATTTTAGCTACAAGCAATGGCTCTAGGTATAAATCTCAGCGGAGTTCTCACTGGATGGGTGACCTTGGGCTAGTTCAGTGACTGCTACATCTGCACTGTCCAGAGCAGTGGGCACTAATCATATGTGGCTATCGAGCAAGCGAAATGTGCTCAGTGTGACTAAGGAATTGAAACTTTAATTATAGTTAATTTAATTAAGTCTGATTTAACTTAAAAAAACTGATATTCTATTATTATTTTAAATGCCTAAGTAGTTTTGGAAAAATTTAGATATGTAAATTTACTCTTTCAGCTGTAAATTTTATGAAATCTAAACACTGACCAAGTATTTGTGATAAATATTTAACATCCAAGTCAATATTTGTGATAAATATTTTAACATCTAAAATGTGTAATAAGTATAAATATATAAATATACAACAAATTTTGAAAACTTGGCTTGAAAAAAACAATGTAAACTATATCTCATTAATAATGTTATATTGATTATATACCATAATAATAATAGTTTGGATGTACTGGGCTAAATAAAATGTATTATTAATTTCTCTCTTTTTTTTTTTTACTTTTTTAAAATATGGCTTCTACAAAATTTAAAATTATATGGCTCATTTTGTATTTCAAGTCTAAAGAGCTACTCCATACATGTTAATATTTTCCTCAATAATATGGGAATAAAAATAATTTCTTCCAGTGGTTGTTGTGGCAACAAGAAAATATAACTGAAAACTTCTTAGCAAAATACCTGACAAGTAGCTGAAAGTGCTCAGTAAATAGCTATTATTTTGTGAGCACTATTTGCATCTTTACCTTCTCTGACATAAATCAGAATTTAAAGATATTCAATCTGTTTTTATAAAGTGCAGGAGAACAAAGAAGGGCATTGGTGACACAAAAACAGTGGGACCAACGGTAGGAATGCTAATAACTTACCAAATAAATACGTATTTTCTTTTTACCTCACAGATACCTACACTGTAACCTTTATGACCCATCAGATATGGCTTACATTCATTCATTCATTCACCAATTCTTTTACTGAGTATCCACTTCTAGAAAAATCTAGATTCCATAATTTTGAATTCTTAAGTTTTTAACTGATAGAAATCTGTAATGAAAAAAATCTACTCACATCAGAAAACATTGAGATCACTTTGAAATGCAAAAAAAGATACAAACTATTTTTCATCTCTAAGTTAATAACTACTGAATTTAAAATGTTTTCTTTTTCTGTCACTTGATTTTCTACTTTTCTTTATTATTCTGGTTTTAAATTCTAAACATTTCTTTTAAGATTCTGTATACTTCTAACTTTTTCATCATTTTAAAATTTGGCATAATTTAGAGAACTGGAAAGATGCAACATCCCTTTAAAAATGATGAAAAAAAAACTAAGAGTTAAATTTCAGAAGACTGGCAATTGGTGAATAAGACAGAAGAGAATCTCAAACAAATATAAATGTTCTTTGAGTCATTTGTGTAAATAATCTATTTAATAAGTGGCACAGTGCTCCGGTAAATAACCTTGAATCTCCATTTCCCCCACATTCTCTAAGGCACAAATTAAATTTCCTTTTAGCAGTTCAATTCTTTTTCCTAAAATAACTCTTTAAAGCGTATTCAATTTATAAACCTTGCTTATTTTCAACACAACAATAAGAGAAATCACAATAGCTAAAACTTAGTGAGTCCTTATTGAATTAGTGAGTAGTTACTAAGTTCCAGGAACTAAGTTCCAGGTCCTTTACTTGAACTCATTCATTGAATTCTTAAAATAACCCTATGACATAGTATGGCAAGCAGAATAATAGGTCTCTCTCTTATTCAAATGTCCACATCCAAAGCCCCAGAACCTTATTTACATGGCAAGGGGGAGGTAAGGCTGCAGATAAAATTAAGGTTGCTAGTCAGCTGAGCTTGAGACAGGGGAGTATACTGGATTGTCCAGGTGGGTCCAAAGTAATCAGAAAGGTCCTTTGTAAGTGAAAGAGGGAAGTAGAGTCAGGGGCCAGAGTCAGAGGGATGTGTGAGGTTACTACGCTGCTGGCTCTGAGGATGGAGGCGGGCCAAGAACGAAGGAATGTGGGCAGCCTCCACAAGCTGGAAGAGGCAGAGACAAACAAACAAACAACAAAACAAAAACCCAAAACAGATTCTCCAATGCAGCCTCCAGAAAGGAAGGAGCCCTGCCAATTTTGGACTAACAAGACTCATTTTCAATATTTAACCTCCCAAACTATAAGATAATAAAATGAATTGTTTTAAGCTACTAAATTTGTGTTAATTTCACAGCTGGAACAGAGATAGGTAATGTCTTTATTCCCATTTTATAGACAGGAAAGCCAAGGAACAGCGATTCAAATAACTGACCCAGAGATCACACATCAAGCAAATGCTTTTGCAAAGGATCCAAACGCGTGCACCCATGGTAACACAATAAAAGTTAGGACTATGTTAGGGTCGAAAGTTCTTTGGGAGCTTCCAGGGTGTAATTTGAAGTTGGCTCCTATACATGGAGGGCAGGTAGAGGCCAGTGAAAAAGGGGGAGACCACTCCAAATGGTGGGTGGCAGGTTTAGTAAGCAAGGGAACTTATTTCTAAGAATTGTCATGAGTGGCCACAACAAGTTGTTTTGGGCACCCGCCCACCAAATCTTGAAAGTTTATACAGCACCCTTAACTGGGGTCAGTCCTGTACACAGGGGACCTTAACTGGGTTTAGTCAAGTACCCAGTCTAGGTAGTTTCATCTCCATGTGAGTATCTCAAGGCCATGACCTTGGGCAACTTCGAGCATAGGAATGCAAGCAGAGGGCTCATCCAAACACAGAATTGTGGGGAGCTTCCAACTGACTGGGTCCAGCTCTCAGGTCAAAATGGCAGCCACATTTTGATGATCTTCCCCAAGAGACTGACACAGTGTATATGCTCTCTTTTCTTAGCATCGATTCATTCTCCAGCTCTCAGCTCCATTGACTCTTCTTTGAAGGAAGCTTCCTTGACTACACTGGTGGGGTTGGGTGCTCAAAGGACACAATCTTAAGGTAGAATATAATTCTTTTCTTTTTAATTAAATTCATTGAAGTGACATTGGTTAATAAAATTATATAGGTTCCAAGTGTACAGGTCTATCCTACATCATCTGTATGCTGCATTGTGTGTTCACCACCCAAAGTCAAATGTCCTTCTGTCACCATATATTTGACCTCCTTTATCCTCATCTACCTCCCCCTTTCCTCTTTCCCTCTGGTAATTACTAAACTGTTATCTGTGTCTGAGAGTTTTGGTTTGTTAGTCTTGTTCATTTGTTGCTTTCAGTTTTCTATCCCATGTATGAGTGAAATCATACAGTTCTAAATGATCTGTCTGACTTATTTCACTTAGCATGATTGTCTCAAGATCTATCCATGTTGTCAAGTATAACTCTCTTTTGAAGCACTTATCATGATTCCAATTTTACATTTGTCTGAGTACTTTTAGTCTCTGCCATCAACTATAAGGTCCCTGAGAGCAGGGCAGTGGCTGTCTCTTGTCATTGGTGCCTGTCAAATGCACAGTACAATTGTCCCTCAGTTGTCTACTGAATTTCTTATGTTTAGACCATCTAACCATGACAAATTCATTTGACATGTATTGAATTTGTTGGTCATGGTCTTAACGAATAAAATATATTCCAGCAGAATAAAGTACATAATGAGAAATAAATTCCCTAAATCCTAAACTTTAGCCCCTGAGTAAATCAGCTCCATGGAAATAAAATCTGAGAGAATAAAACAACTATCCAGAAGAAAGCTGTTGAAGCATGACAAAAATACTCTATTCATATTTATTTTGCCCAAAGATGCATTTTATCCTCAATTGTGTTACTCGTTTTTCACAAGATTTCATTATATTGATTGAAGTCTGGTACTTGGGGATAAGCCTTAAATCCACTCTTCTAGAAAGCACAGAAATAAAAACAAACATAAGCAGGTTTTTTAATATTTGATTATTTTTAAAAGGACCTCATTAGCACTGATTTGTTGAGTGTATGTTTTTTTCTAGTCGTATAAGTATGTATTCTATTTGGTAATAAAATCTTTTTCATCTTTACACTGTGGCCTCCCCCAAAACACTTATATCTACTAAGAGTATAATGATCTATATATTTTAATATCTACCTAGTCTATATATAATTGAATTTGCTCATTGTTTTTAGTGTAAATTTCTGCATACCCCCCCCACCATACACACTTGATTTTCTGCTTTTCTTTATCATTGTGTGATAGTTTTAAATTTTAAACATTTCTTTTTAGATTTTGTATATTTTTCTTTGTATCTTATTATTTCTAATTTTGTACCATTTGGAGAATGAGAAAGATGCAAGATTATATGAACAAGACGTGCTGGATGTAATCTGAATTTAGTAAAACTTTGCCTCAAAAATTTGTGTTGCTAATTACTAAGCCTCTCTCTAATCACATTAAATCAATTTTTTGTTTTTTAAAGTAACATTTGAAGGTAAATTTATTTCACTGAATAGAAATGTCGATTAAGGAGCCACGTGTTATAATTTCCAATTTTTTCTATCTATCTGTCTATCTATCTATCTATCTTTTATTATTTATTTATTTATTTATTTATTTATTTATTTATTTATTTATTTATTTATTTATTATGGTGACATTGGTTAACGAAATCCTGTGAGTTTCAGCTGTACAATTCAATAGTAAGGCATATATATTTTGCATTGTGTGTTCACTACCCATAGTTAGATTTCTTTCTGTCACCACATATTTGACCCCTTTCCCCCCATTTACCTCCCTGCTCCTGCCCTACTCCCTACCTCTGGTAACCACTAGTCCATTATCCATGTCTATGAGTCTCTGTTTGTCCTGTTCATTTGTTTCTTTTAGGATTATATCCCACAGATAAGTGATATCATGTGGTTTTCAACTTTTTCTCAATTAATTTTTATACTCAAGGAGATGATTAAATTAATTTCCTCATTTTCTGTGGCTTTGAGATTCAGCTCGAAATCAGTTCATAAAGAAAAATAACTGCCAAAGATTCTTTGTGCTTTTAAGCTCCACATTATACCCATTTACGGCAAACCATTTAAAATCATACTCCATTACATAAGCTTCCTTTCCCAAGAGAATCTTATGTTAGTATATTCAAGATTTTAATTCACTACAATGAAATAAGAACATTAACTCAGGATTTGAATGTTAGGTAGTTGTTTTTTCCTCATGCATCCATTGAAAAAGATGAAACCAGGCAAATATGTTCAAATCCCTTTGGCAATAAAGACTTATTAAATTTAAATATTTACAGTAGAGTAAGAAAAGAGATCGTTTTATTTCCTTTGAAGCAGTTCCCATCATATATTCCTCTCTGGTTCTGATTTTATTCATTGGACACATATGTAAACAATATATGTTCCAAAGATATGAAATAGATCAAAGTATGATTAACTGCAAATGGATTTACACACTGTAAGTATTATAGGAAACTAGAAAAGAGAGATTATTTATTCATTCATCAATTATTTAATTGGTATTTATGTTGTGCCAGACATTATATCTCCTCTGTAGACTGTTCCTCAGACCTTGGACTTGAATATCCAATTTCCTATTTGACGTATCTGTGTACAGACCTAACAGGTATTTCGAACTCAACAAGTGAACTTAGAGTTTCTCGCTAAATCTTCTCCTGCAGTCTTTCCCATCTGAAAAGCAATGCAGTCTTCTGGTTGTTCAAGACAAAAACCGAACAAACAAATAAAACAAAAACAAAACAAAACACTGTACATTTCTCTCTGATTCTCTCTTTCTTTCACTTTTATGTTCAATTTGTAAGCAAACCCTACTGGTCCTACTTTTAAAATATATCTGGATTCAGCCACTTCTCTTGACCTCAACAATAACCACCCAGGTCTTTGGCTGGGATCACTGCAGTGTTTTTCTAGTTAACAGTCTCCTTGTTGCAACCCTTGACCTTCCTCACCATACATCCTGTTACTCCCCTGCTCATGGCTCTCCAATTAATGAGCTTGTAGTCTAGCACTTGTAGTGTCCTCCAGACACTGGTCTAAGCTCTACAAGTATTAACTTACTAAATTCTCAAAATAACCTCACACAGTAGGCACCATTATGCTCTGTTCTGTCAATGAAGAAATGAAGGCACAGGGTGGACAGGTCACTTGTCAAGATCAAACAGCTAATGTCAAACCCTGACATTTGGGTTCCACAGTCCATGTCCTTAACTTCTGTATCTGATCTCTCCAATGGCTTCTCTTCCCACTCTTGAGAGAAAAAACAAACCTTTCTGATGTCCTGCCAAGCTTGATGTCATCTTCCCATTACCTCAGTGACCTCACCTTCTACTACCTTCTCGTTGGCCCACCCAGCCACACTGCACTGGACTCCTCACTGTTCCTCACACACATCAGGCTTCTTCCCATAGTAGGAACTTCCACCCTGGCTGGTCCTTCAGCCTGAGACATTTCTTCATAGAATACGACAAGGCTCACTCCCTCACTGCCTTCAGGTCTTTCCTCAAACGTCACGTTGTCAGTTAGGGTGTTCCCAATCCCCCTTATTGAATATCTTACTAATATATCTAGACACTATTCTAGAAACTTAACGTGTATTTTATTTCATTAAACCCTCACAACAGCTCTGGGTTGATGGAACTGTTACCCCATCTCATAGGTGAGAAAAAGAGGCACAGAGATGTTAAATACTACGTGGAAGGTTGCATACCTGATGATGTCAGGAGTCCAATCTAGAGTCTCTGACTCTAATCTGTGACCCTACACACACACCACACAAACATGTGCGTGTGCACACACAGTTTGGTGATTAACAAGTGGTGAGCAAGTGAGGAAAAAAATCAGATTGTTCAGAAGCTTAGAGCCAGAGTGAGAAGACAATCATCATGTCAGGTTCAAGGAGAATAAGAGATGGAGAGTTTAGCTTATCAGTTTCCAGAGCCATGTGTCTCAGTGTCCCTCGAGGTGCCCCTCCATCAGAAACATCTGGGGGTGCTTGCTGAAGTGCAGATTCCCTGACTCCACTCCAGGCCTTCTTCTACAGAATCTTTGGGGACCAAGTGCCCAGGGATATGTATGAAAATTCTCTTAGATGATTTTGAAAAATGTTATAGTTCTCAAACTATCATCTTAGAAGATAGGAAATAGTTTCATTGACTTAAATTTGTGCCCTGAGCATCACAACTTTTAAATAGCATTTCCAAAACAACAACAACAACAACAACAACAAACAAGGTTTGCATAATACACTACCTCTGTAAAACTTTGCAATTTAGGATGACAATCTTTGATGGGTTTGTTCATTGGTAGATTACAAGTACCTAGAACTGTGGTTGGCTCCTAGTGGATGAGCAATAAATAGTTGTCGAATGTGTGAATTTGGGAGTGGCCCCAATGAAATTTTCAAGATACAGATAACTTTGTATGACTCTGAGTGGTCCAAGATTGACATCAGACTTCTCATAAAAATTCAGTTTTATCACTATTTCCTTAGAAGTGTGAACAGAGTTGAAAATACACTGTATTGGCTTTTGGAATCGATTTAAGTGTGAGCTGAGGCTCTGGCATTTAGCAGCCGTGTGATATAAACAACATCTTCAATTTTTCTGGACCCCTGCTTTCCTCATCAGTAAATTCATCATCACCTCATTTGATGTCAATAAAGAAACTGTATAAATTTAAAAAAATTTTTTTAGAAAATAAAGCATTGTTAAGTGAATAATTTTATTTCTCAGTTTGAAATACAATAATTTTTTTTGCAAATTTCTAGCTGTAATATTTTATAATGTTTTCTTTTAGAGATCATCATAGCCAAATAGTTCAAGAACAGCTTGCTTATCAAAATTAAATATTGATTTGTTGAAGAGGTTAGCATAAAATATTATAGCTTAATATTCTGTCACTCAGAGGCATAGCCCAGCCAAATGACTTTCATTTAAAAACTTCTAGTGTAACAGGTAATTTTCATTCATTATTTACTGTACCCTTGATATCTGAACACTGAAAACTAAGACAAAAATGTCAATTGTACTGAAATCACCCATACTTCAATGTGTCCCCAATTTTGGAAACTTTAGCACACTATCCCCATCCTAACAGGGGATTTCAGTGACTAAGCAGATCTCTTCCTGAACCTAAAGTAAGGAAAAACCCTGATCTCTACTTTATTCTTGCTGATCAAACAGATACACGATGCCTATTACAATTAAAGCACAGACAAAATTGTAATTAGACAACTGGTAAGAAATAGATTAAAGTACCATGCATTCCATAAAATTCTCAAAAACTTTATTCTGATTTTATGCCTAAGTTAAACATTTTGGAAAGAGATTACTGCTTCAGAGACAGAAATAAAAGCTCCAAACAGCTTGAAGTTAGAGATCAAACTACCAAAATCTACCCGATTTGTTATAAAAATATATGCTTGGGGGCTCTTCTTTCAAATTACAATTCTAAAACAAAATCCACTGAAATAAGCCAAACTCAAAAATTTCCTCTTTTTTTTTTTTGCACAAAAATTATTAACAGCATTCAAAATGTTAGGCAGAAGAGAATTTCTAGTAAGATGATAAACTGCACATTTTTTTCCATAAATCTAAGAGAAAATAAAATCAGCTCTTTGAATGATAGAAATAGTTTTGAAAGGTTTTCCCCAAATAGTAAAGTGCAGGAGTAGACTCTAGGTCACTCTTTTTTATTCAAACCTGAGCACCCCGAGCCCTAAATTGTAACCCCATTCTATAATAACACTTCATTCAACTGAGGCTGCTTTGCCACTGACACCATACCATTATGATGAGAGTTCTGGGTCTGCTCATTTCATCGTCACTTTCTAGAGGCAAAATTTCATGGGATGGTTCCTCCTGGCGTCGGCTGCAAATGTGTGGACAGCTCCTCTGAACCACAGAACGAAAAGCTTGTAGCAGAACAATGCTGGCAGTACAGCCCATCGCTGCATCCTGGAGCCTACAAAATAACTTCTATGTTGATGCTATGTTTGCAAAACAGTGGCTCCTTGTCCCTGAAAACAGCCTACATTGCAGCTGCAGCCAGCTCACGCTCCAATCACTTCCTTGAGCTCTGATCATCTGATCAGCGCCAAATAGCTTGGATGCAGAGATGGGAAAGATTTGATCCACTGACACTGAACACAGTCAGGAATATTAGAGCATTTCTCCCAGAGAGTATTTCTCAATTCATTTCGACAGCATGTTTCCTGTTCATTACCATGATTCTCTTCGATTCTAGTTTCAGAGGTCTGAATAAATATACCTTTCCCCACTCATACATGCAAATAAATCACTCTTTTTCAAATTAGACAACTGAAAATCTGACCTCACACTGGCATTTTTTTTTCCCCAGACCAAACAAGTATCAGATAAAGAGTGAAAATAATTTTTTTAAATGTAAATACTTCCAGGAGGAAATTTTACTAGACACCTCATTAAGGGATTGAGGTTTTACTTTTCATAACCCCTAAGTTCCAAAAATGAAATTGGCTCCTCCGAAACATGGAGTCCACTGAATCAAAACAATTTATCAAAAGTATGCTCGCATTAACCAAACCCACGTGAGCGACGCCAGTGTTCCCCTGAGATTTCCCTTCAATAGTATGGTTGTTCTGTTCCCACACACGCAGTTCTGCAGCCTAATACATTTTTATATTTACACAGGCGGCTTGTGGGGCTGAAAATATCCTTATTACTGAGGTCACTCAGCTGACCGAGGTCACTCAAGCTGCACTCTTAGAAAAAGCAGCTGTAAAGCATTTTCGCATCTTAGCAGTAAGAATCTGAGTCTTCGGGAAAGAGTTTGAGGTCCTTGGTAGTTAAGAGACTAGTAGTCCCTGACTCCTGTGACATTAGTCACTTACGAGACAACCAGAGAGATGCTTAGAAATCACGTGACCTGCTTGGAATGGCTTCAAGATCTAATGGTCTCCTGTAACAGAATAGGACAGTAGGGGATGCTTGCACTAAAAATAACTCACGGAAAATGGATTTTGATTACAAATGAGGAAAATATGAAATCCCCAATAGGATTTTCAAAGTCGGGATCTTTCTGTCAAGCCAATCCATCCAGTGTAACTCTGAGAGTTAAAGTAAAAATGTTTTCTTTGGTTTCTGGGTTCCTCAGTGCTGGGGGTACTGCAGGAAGTTGGGAGAAGGTTTATTTTACTATAAGATGAGGCCACTTTGGCCCCAGTAAACTTGCTTTCACAGAAGCATCTAGCATAATGCTCAATTAGGCATTAATTGCTCAGTAATCTGTCACAACACAACATCGTTTTAATTGGTATGTTTGCCAGAGAAGTAAATTTTTTTTTTTTTCTTTTAAGAGGTACTGGCTGCCAATAGTTTCTCATCTCCCTCTGTTTTGAGCAAACATATTTTAGTGCTGCTGGAAAAAGAAGAGAAAAATGCTAATGGTGCTGGCAAATCTCCTTACTCCCTCCAGACCTTTGTCAGAGTGCCCGGGTGCTAATCTAAACCATTTTTACTCCAAACAACTAGGGCATTTACTGGAGAGAGGTTACAACTTAGCCTGTCTGCCCCGCGCGTCTTGAATATGTATATAAATGGTGTCCACCAGAGACAAAGCACAGAGTGTGCTTCCGTGATCACAAATATGTCTTTTCAAATGCTGCTCCTTGGGACTCCTTGTGTGTCAGGGCCCACCGCCGCCCACCCATTCCTTTGTCCCATGGCATAGCTTTCTCCAATCATCCCCTTAGGTCCTGGTCATCTGCTCATTACCGGGTATTGCAAAAGCAGCGAGACACTGACTAAAGGTGCTTAAACACCCCACGAGCTTTGGGGTGCAATGGAATTGAGTTGTGCCCCGGGGCTTGGTGGAGACGATGCCTTCATGTCCCAAAGTCCTGTCTAGCCTCCTCTTTCTAAATCTGGCTATCCTCTGGGGTAGCTTTTGGAGTCAGATGTTTTGGCAGATGCCAAAGTCTTTGGGGAAACAAATGAGATGCTTTCTAGCTATTAGAGTCCTGTTTTCATCGATCCCCTCTTTGCCTCTATGGAATTCATCTCTGTTACTGATGGACTGCTGTGGGACTCCCAATATTCCCTCTCTTTCTCTTTTAACTCCTGTCATCAAGAAGAAAGAAGGGACCTCCAAGAATTCGTTTCAAGGGAATTCAGCATAAACTAGAATTACCCAGTGGACAAGAGACCAAAGGATGAAAAACAATAACACATGGACATGTAGCCAACATTTTCTTATGAAAAATTTCAAACATTCAGCAAAGTTGCAAGAAAGGGGTTGGGTTCTGAGCTCTAAGTGTTGCATAGGAAATTAAGCTGGGGTGGACAGGGCAGGGGAGGAGATGAAATCAACCCAAAGCAATTAGGCCCTTTTCTCCCTCAGATTTAGTATACATGTAAATACACAGGAAACGTTAAAAAATGAGAAATAAACTTCACTGGTGCTTGATATTTTCATCTGCAGTATTAATAAGATGAATCATTAGTTCAGAATTCAGGCACCAAATGTGCATGGCCTTACTAATCAAAACCTTTTGGAGACTCTCCTTTGCTCTAATTTGCCTCCTTCCCTTAGCTAGGCCTTATTTCTCTGTTCAATAAGATATTTAGTAAAATGCTGGAAGCAAGATTTTTAACTTATTGTTATAGATGAGGGAATGACGTCACTATTATTTGTAAGACTAAATTTTCTAAAGAAGTGGTAGAAACTACATTTCATTCTGGGTTATTAAATGAATTACGTATACATATTGGTATATATATCTGTGTATATATGTATATACACACATATACACACAGATATATGATGCTATTTCATACACATGATCATTGACTCAGTACCTTTGAAATCTTAAATCCATGTACACTGAAAAACTTTCTTTCTTCAAAGGAGGGATGGCCATGTGATCTTGACATGAAGTAGTCTTAATGCAGATAGGAAATGGAAGAGAGGGTGGAGGGAGAGATTGGTAAGTTCAGGTATGCTTGGAAGAAAGTTAAATATAAGAAGAAAGAGTAAGGAATTTTGAAAGGTAATTGGGACATGAAGAAAAAAAAAGGAGGAAGGAATAAAGGACCAGAAATAAAAGCATCTCCAAAATATCCTTGAATACCAGGAGTGCTCTTTATCCTTTCTCGTGGAACTTCTCACTAGCTGCTCATCTCTTTAATAAGTCTAAACAAATGAATTTAGATTTAGAGATGTTTTCAAAAAAATTTTTGGACTAAGAATGATTTGATTCTAGACGTTGATATTTCTGCCATTGGAATAATATGTCCAAAGATCTTTCTATGATGGGCAAGGGAAATCCATATTTAATTTAAATAAATAATGCCTATTGAAAGTATTGGACTTTCTTAGTTTTGTTAAATTATGTAAGAGCTATATATCTCAATGTGTCTTGAGATGTAGACTATGTTAAGTTAGACTATTTGAGGGCAGGATGGAGGTGAAGTCCATATTCTTCTTGTACCCAAAAGGCCTATACACATGCCCCGAGGCCTCT
Source organism: Macroglossus sobrinus (assembly GCA_004027375.1). Classification (NCBI taxonomy): domain Eukaryota; kingdom Metazoa; phylum Chordata; class Mammalia; order Chiroptera; family Pteropodidae; genus Macroglossus; species Macroglossus sobrinus. The sequence continues at coordinate 279,290 of PVKZ01001034.1, read as the reverse complement.
GAGTCTCCTTATGCATGTGACAGACCTAAATGGAGGAGTGAGATGTTCTGCCATCTTTATATGTCAAGTACACTGAAAGCTATGGCTGAGAACAATATGGTATTTTATAAAAACAAACCTGGGCTCAGATAAAAATACTTTAATTGAGAAATGGATCATAATAAGATTAGCCTTACCTGTTTCTTGGTTATCTCTAGTATGTATACCTTTGCCAATTGTTTACCACACTAGAGGCTAACAGGGCCATGATTAGAATTTAGTTCTATAGAGAAATATATGATTGAGATGTTGAATGTAGAAGACCCTGCTTGGGAAAACCATATTCATCATTTGAAGTCTCAAATGAATCATCACCTCCCCGAAAGGCTATCAACCTCCTCAGGGTAAATGAATTCCACCTTTTTTCCTGCTTCCAAAATACACAGATTCAGGAGCCATTTGGGACCTTGCTTCTCACTACACCCGCTGGTCCTGGTTTCCACCATATCTGTAGTCCAGATGCCCTGATTTCTTATTCAAGAGGTGGGTGGAATAAATTTGTTTTCTTCCTTCCTGCCCAAAGTCCAAGTGAAATGACAACAAAGCAGCATAACAGGGAATATATTGATTATAAAAGTGAGTGGGTGTTGGGGGGGAAGCTCTTTCAGCAGATGAGAGTTTTCTGAAAGTATTTCTGAAAAATGAAAAATGAATGGGATTATATTGACCGATGACCAAAAATGAAGGATTATCAAGAACTTACCCAGCAGAAGATAGCTCAGAAAGAGCAGCCACTGTTCACAGCCCTGAAGAGGCTCCAAGTTTGAGAGAAGTAGGCAGTAGATATGAGAAAGTAATTCACCTACCATCCTACCCATCCCCAGCAGAGACAGAAAAACACTAGAGCACCTGACAACAGCTCTTGAAAGAAGGGAAAATGCTTCCAGAATACCTCACATGCATGCTGGCCCCTCAGATAAATGCCCTCATTATTTTGGCATTGGCCAATGGAGGTGGCTCAAGTCTCTAGTCTGCCTGCCTGGCTCATGCTGTCTGAAATAAAGACTGCAATTGGTGCACCTGCCAACCTAGGAGCTCATCAGCCAGCCATCAGTTCAACCAAGTGGAAGAGGGAGACTCAAATGCTCTTCCTCTTCCATTCCCAGAGCCAGAGGCAGAGCACTTTGGCTACTCAAGCTAAGCAGATCTCTCCTTGGAGTTGGAGTCACTGTTAGAGAAACTAACTGAGGTTGTATGTAGTGAGCCACACAGCCCACGTCTAAGTAGATCTGTGCTCCTGATGGCAGCTGGTGGAAAAGGCAGGCGACAGAGTGCAGCAGAACGTCTCACAGTGGGCTGTGCAGGCAGACTCGTGCTGCTGTCAAGGCTCTGCCACACACAAGCTGTGTGATCTTGAGCTAGTTGCTCAACCTCTCTGGCCCTTGATAGTATTTGCTATAAAATGGAGAGAATCTTTTACAGCTGGCAAGCTGTGGGAACAGAATAACTTAAAAGCTCAATAGAGAGTCTGGCCCATAAGAATCACTAAGGGAATAAGCGTGATGCTTCGTCTGCTAATGGTAATAACAAAAAATGGGTCTCCTCCCTCTCAGCCTCCAGGCTCAGTGTAAACATGACAATGCTCTGGGGAGCCTCTCCTGAAAGGCCTCGCCTCACAGCCCGGACCCTCAGTCCTTATCGCGCACCCTGTGGGCTCCCTTCCTAACACACAAGCTGAAATGACCTTTTGATGGGTTTCAGTTCTAATAGCGTCTTCCCCTCTCTCTCAGAGCATGGACTGTGTTCACTATATACTTGGCACCCACCCTGTAGAAGGTGCTCAATGAATAACAATAATGATAATGACACCAATAATAAAGCAAGCCCTTCCCTAGCACTTACTATGTGCCAGGTACGGTTCTAATTAATATGTATACATATGGATCCATGTACATCTCGCTCTGATCATCCTTATTTTCCCACAGAGAAAACCGGGGTGCAGAGAAGTTCCATGACTTTCTCAGAGCCTCATAGCTAGTAAGTGGCAGAGCCAGAACTGGAATTTAGCCAATCTGGTTTCAGTCTGAGCTTATAACCGACTCCGAATGTCAAATCTGTGCCAGGTAAACCTCGTATATTCCAAAGGTGGATTTATACCAGTAAATTTTTGGCACGTGGTGGGGTGTAATGGGGTAAGCCCAGAAAATCCTCTTTGAGAGCTAGTCTGTCCCTCATAGGAAAATTTATGATGTTTCCTTGGACGATAGTTTCAGAAGGCAGCTAGCTCTCTTAGCGGACTGTTTTAGCAAATAATTTAAATTGTATTTCAATGGGAATTTAAAACATTTTTAAATGTAATGAGTTTGATGTTAAGGGAATTAAAAAATATATGTATTGTGTTTACCGTGTGAAGTGTTCACTGGCAGAAATGAGTCCCCTTCTAAAGCTAGCCCTAAAGCATGAAGGTCAAATACGAAAGGTGACTGGCATCCCCTTACTCCTTGACGTGACATCTGTTCTTATGTGACATAAGATGCTGGTTAACACTGAAATGCCCCAGAAAAGAGGCTGCTTTGCATCCAGCAAGAATACGGCCATCACCCTAGGGCACCAATTGAGCCTAGACATGGCTGCCCAGCTTAGAGAGAGCCCGCTGGCACTTTCTCTCAAATCTGTTGGAAGCTGACAGCCTGGATAGATCACTACTGCACAGGGAACCAGCCACCTGCCTTTCTGGACTAGAGTGAGAACTTGGGGGTAACAAGCTGGTAGAGTGCAAATGCCTCATAATCGTTGTCACACCTTTCTTCACCTCCAGTGCTACTCTGTGCTGTCGTGTGATGGAAAGAACCAGTGAATCAAGACAGAGGGTAGAAACCTCCATCTGTGGATTTAAGCCGCAGCCCAGCATTGACGTGGGAACCTAATGATTTGTGGAATGAATCAATCAATAAAGAGGTAATCAAAACCAGTAAAAATCAACTCCTCCTCCTTTTCATCATCATCAGCAGCAGCATGGTCATCATCAATGTCTAAATACTGCTGGTCTTTGTTCATTTCCAGAGGCTCAACAATTGTTCCCAAGTAAAAATGACTAAAAGGAGGAGGACCCCCTCCGCCCACCAAATAGATTAAAGGCAGCTCAGAATTTAGCCCCAAGTTGAGTAAAACCAGGTCACAGATTTGGCCATGGAAAGAGATTAGTAAGAATCTTTTTCCTTGTCTATCTCCAGATGGGTACGTCCTCTCAGGTATGAGCTCAATTAAACAGCTTGGAGGGAGTTAACCAGCACTTCCTCAGCTAAAACAGGCCCAGGACCGGATTCCCTGCTGAGGCCCAGTTGCTCTCTGTCACCTTTCTTCTCCACGTCGCCTGCTGCTACTTCCACTCAAGAATGTGGGACTTAAGTGTGTTTTGATAGTAACCCGAGACCTCTTTCTTCCACCTCTGTGATGTACCGAGTTCTTTCAGCTTCTCTCTCTTCCTTGTCACTTCACTGTAGTGGCCTCTTCACAGGCATCGTTCCCACTTGCTGACATTTATTGAGCTGAGCAGTGAATTGCTTTGGAAACCAGGACACTGTTCTTTCATTTTAAAATTTTAAGGTGCTATTGTCAAGACCTTCTTTTTCTTCATTCTCCTACCTTTGGCCCTGGTGCAGCTCAAAAGCAGATTGGTTTTTTTGTTGGTACTTTTAGATGCATCGGAAAATTCTCTCTCGTTTCTTTCTAAGGCAGCTTCTTCAGCGACAATTCTCTGCTGAGTGCATGGATAATTTAACTGTTCCATGAATATCATACCTTATGTTTCTAAAGCTTCTATGCTTGATTGAACTCTTCTTCAGGTCAGAATGAATCTTTCTTATTCTTAATTGAAGGTAGTACAGTATAGCAGTTAAGCAAAGTCTCAGGAAGCAGATTGCCAAGATCCGATCCCTGTTGAGACACTTACTACCTTTGTGACTTTAAGCAATTTTAGGCCTCAGTTTCCTCATCTGTCAAATGGGTGAGTATTCATGAGAATCTAATATCCATGACAGTGCTTGGTACAGTGCCAGACATGTCAGAGACTCAGCACACATCTTTTTAGTTAGGTATCATTAGAAAAGAGTAGATCTAAGGAGTTTCAGACATTGCCTTATCCCTGCCCAATATATAAAAGATTTTTGTTGTGATGGTGACTGTGGTGGTTTTTGCTTTTGTTTTTTATCTCCTGACTCTTTCTTGCTCAGGGACACACAACATTCCCTGGGTGATGGAGGAATGGGGAAGTTGGGCATGGCTCCTCTGTGCTTCGAGCTCAGCCCCTATGGTAACGTGAGACAAGTTCCACAACCCCTTCCCAGCCCATTCCCATGAGTCAACGAATTTGAAATAATATAATAATACCTCATTTACCCAGAGCTTACTCATTTTGCAACTTCAATTATTTTGATGACAGCCAAGTCCTGGAAAGCAACAGAAACAACTTCTGCAGAGCCAGAAGGAGACAGCACCTGATTCATTAATCTTCGAAGCTCATGGCAGTGGCTTGGTGAAGAGACCCTCGAGCCTTCATCATTTCCAGCCACCTTATGCAGGATTCTACAGAGCTTGCTAAACTAAGCTTGCAATGGCCTTTGACAAGAAGCAATACATTCTGACCTGCTCAGGTCCAGCAGGAATAAGGAACAGACACTTAGACAAGGGTGCTGTCACCTGTCAAACTTCTTCGAAGGGTTTTGGTGGGCTCAGCCATTAAGCCAGCCCACCAAGAATCGGCCACTAGCTGGGGTTTGAGCTCTGTCTGGGGAAGGAATAAGGCTACTTTATTCTAGCCTGGTTCCTAGGAAGTCATTTAGAGTAATGAACATGAACTTTAGAGTTGAAGAGGCCTGAGTTTGAATTCTCTTAGCTTTATTTTCCTCAACTGTAAAACGGAACTGAGATGATTTCTTTTGCAGAGTTACTACAATAGAAGACATTATGCATAAAACATTGGCATACATGGTAGATTTTTTTCATTCTCTTACCATTATTATTAATATGATCATTATGTTTATAAACATCATTATTCTAAATAAGTGCCAAAAGGGATAAGTAAGACTCTTGCAAGTCAAGGCTCAAAGCTAATACAATCACATGTAAATAGTAGTTCACACAAAAGAAAGAACCTTGGCACCAGAATGAAAAGACAAGGTCAAGAGTGAGGTGAGGCAGGAAGTGTTGCTGGGTCCTCTTCACCAGCCAACCAGTTCATGGCTGGTCAGATTAACTTAAAGGTTCACCCCCTCACTCCTCTGCCAAAAAAATAAAAAGGAAGGGACAGAGGATAGAGTCTGACAAGAATAAAGAGAAGAAATTAATACCTCCATTACCTGGGACTAATCCACGTTGTGGGCCATAAACACCACAAAGGACAGAAATCGCAGTATTCTAGCCCCGTGCAATAATGAGAGGTCACAGAGATGACACCGATGTCTCAGGAAAAGTCAAATTACATCCAGTGACCATAGTTTCAGAAGAAAGAGAAACCTTTCTTTTAAATAAATGTCCATCAATGAGTGCTTTTAATTTTTAAATGTTTATGATAAGTTTACGATAAATGTTTAAAATTTAGCTATGTAAAAAATATTCTCAGCTGAAGTTGAATAAATGAGCCATCAGCTGTACATTCAGTACTCGTTCTACTTTATTTTCTATGTTCATTTTTTCTCCACTTTGAATTGTGGCAGGAATTAGCCACCCACATCCTAAACATTCCAGGTTACATCTTGTTTGCCATAATCATGAATTGCTTTCCAAACACGAAAATGACAGTCTTTTAAGTAATGTAGCAACATGCTTTCCAAATTGATTTGTAAGATAATAGGGAAGGTGTCAACCTGAGCAAATCTGAACTTTACATTCCCTGCCAGGACTCAGGGGAATAGCCCAACATAGACATATCATTTTAGGTTGGGTGCAAAGCACCAGGCTCAGGCTTTTGAAAGAAACAGAGGACAAAGCAAGGTTTTAACCAGTAGGAGTAGGAGGAGGGACAGGGCTAAATTCAAAAGATTAACTCGAGAAGATAACGTTTAGCTTCTCTTTAAACACTAAACTGTAGCATGTGAATTCTTAACGTTTGTGTTCTTATTCTTTCCATTTCTGCCATTGACAAATGAAGCCACTGTAGTTCTGCAAAAGGACTTATGTGACCTGTATTCCAACAAGGATGTGGTGGAAAAAGCAGTGGATAGGGGCTCTGACACTAATTACGACTTCAGACATGTCTGTCTTGTCACCTCCTCACCCCCGGATCTAAGTTTGCTTGTCCATAAAATTAGAGAGTTAGAATAGATGATCTGGGGTTCCTTTTAGGTCTAGGAGCCAATAACTGATGTCTGGGCTTTGGGGTGGAGGGGAAGACAGGAAAAGTTGCTGCTACTACATGCTACATACCAATATTTTTTTATAGGCTCTGGTGAACATCATAAGCATTAAAAAGAGGTAGAAGATCTCTAAATAGTTAGGGGGAAGAGGAAAGAATTAGAAATGAGGCAGTGGAAGGAGGTCCAAGCAAACCCATTTCTTTGTCTTGGAGATAAAGTCACTGCTAAGTCAGAAGCGAGTAGAACTTTATCCTACCTGCCAGAATAACCACCCCAATGAGCTCTGATATGTACAGTGTGGGAAGGAAAAATAATTTTCCTTCTACCCTTCTAAATTCTTCTGACTAGTTCAATAATTAAATTGATATGAGACAAATTAACAGGAGAAAAATAACCAAACGTATTCTGTATGTATATATGTGGGTTCTGTAAGAATAGGGACATGAAGATAAATTGGGCCGTTAAGGCTCATGTGCCCTCTTGAACTAAGGAGAAGGAAGGGGGTGATGGTTTGGGACTTCAAAGGCAATTCACGTGAAGACTGAAAATCCAATGTTTGGGAATTAAATGTTCACTGGGCCATCTTTAACAATGGGACTGGAAAGGACTTTGATCAAACAGGTCTTGCCAGGTTCCCCTCCATCTGTCACACATAGTCTGTATTAAAGTACAGTTATCGATCATGCTAGCTCCCTTCCTGAAGCAGGTTTTCTATCTAAATTTTTTTAGGCAGTTAGAGGGGCGGTGAAACATTTTTTTCCTGAGTCTTTCTCCTTAAAAACAACCATTTAAAATAATGAATATCCTAAAGAAGCACATTTCAGAGAGGCAAACTCTGCTCTCCTCGACAGCGGGGCATACGGAGCAGAAGTAGGTTGATGGGATGATAACGGTAAGACTCAGCTGGTTTCTCTTCGAGGGGTGGGATCATTTTGCTGTGCTGTGGACCCGAGTTTGTCATTACCAAGTTTTGTGACCCTCAGGGTATGACCTTTTAAACTTTGTTTCCGTTTTGCCGAAATGGGAATGATAATGATAGATTCCTCCCTTATGTGATGAGGAGGAGTAGATGAGATGATCCAAATAAAGCCCTTAGCATCTCGCCTGGGCCACAGGAAGGACCCAGGATGTAGAGAAGCTCTGTCGTTGACGAACTTAACACGGGAACCTGCACAGTTGACAACTGAACACCAAGTGAGCCAACCGTGCCTTTCGCTGCCGGGTGGCACTAGCAGTCACGGAAAAACAGAAAAACCTCCTCTAGTAAGAGAAATCTCTGGGATCTCAGCATTTTAGAGCAAAAAAATGCAAGACAAAATGCAAGACGGTCGTGTTTACCCTTTAGGCAAGGTACTGGCCTCCTGTGTTCTGATCAAGAGCAGGAGGAAGCCGCACATTTCATAACAGAAGGAAACTGAATGTCGATTATAGAAAGCAGCCCCTTTCCTCCCTGACTCCCACCCTGACCCCCAGCCAACAAGGACACAGGATCTGCCCCGCACTGAGGGACAGGCTGCAAATGGCTTGCCCGGCCTTGTGGTCACCTTCCAGCTGGCCTAGACTATGCATTCTGTATTGGAGCAGGAATCAGGAAGCAGCTGGCTTAGGTGGCCCAGTCCCCAGAGGGCAAAACTGAGTCCAAATGAAGCTCGTTCCAAGGGCCACTGGATTACATGGGGCTGAGGTCCCAGCCACCATGCCGGTATTGCTTCTACTTTAAAAAGTCTATAAACCTGGTCATATACAATATTTCCCAAATTTGATTGCACGTACATTTAGGTCTTTAGAAAAACAAGCGTGATCAGGATAGGATTCAATTACATTCCTCAAAAGGAATGCAAAATATCTTAATATGATCTTAATCAAGGTCCAATCCCCACCCAACACAGGGATGAAAGGAAATTTCCTATGATCACACCCTGGTTTTGAAAGCACAGTCTTTCCCTACACATCTATGAATAAAGATATTGATACAACAAATCACTTTTAATTCATTTAATATATACCATTTACTTTTAAAAGAATAATCTACCAATTTATATTACAACTACGTGATAATAAACTTGACAGTCAAGTTTAAGCAAAGGCAGAGCATGTGTTGGTTAGGGAGGACTCTGCAAAGCTTCTACCTGGTTTTGAAAGTCAGGTATGATGCTTAACTAGCTTGTTGACCTTTAGCCACAGTCACTTAACTTTCTCTGTTTTCACACCCACTCAGGAAAATCACTGGGAGAATTAAATGAGATGACACATGTAAAAGTGCACTTGTGATATGCCAACAGCTATTTTGGACGCTGGAACAAGGTGAGATCACCTAGTTTTGATGCATGGCCGTGGTTTCAGATATCTACCTACTTCCATCTAAGGGCTGACTAATGCACTGGTGACCTACTCTGTCACCAGAGATGGTGTGTGACCGCCGGGGAACAGTGGCGTGCTACTTCTAGTTACAAGAGGAAGTGAGTGTGGGCACATTGCTGATGAAAGTGTGGTTCCCTGTGTGAATCTTAGTAAACACAGTGTTGTCAGGATATGGTATGACCATGGCTGCATTTTAACTTTTGTGTGTTTTTTATTCTTTCTTTTCTTTTTTTTCTTTTTTGACAAAAAAGTGTTGCGTCAGCTTGAAGGTTTTTAAATATGTATTGCTCTCCTTCTTGGCCATAAACTTGCCTTAGCATAAAAAGTACACTATTGATTTTCAAATTTCAATTTTTGTAAAAACCAAGTCTGTTTACATCAGGTGAGCTTGTACGTGGCATAGTTGTTCTTAGAAATGTTAGTCAGTTACATAATCGATGCCATGTGCTTCACTGGAATCGATTGTGGGGTAATTTGAATCAACTGGTCAACTGTCCAAAATAAATGGCTAGGCCCTTAATTGGCCTAACCACTTCTCCTTCAGTCAACATTCTTTTGTATAAAAATGCTCATCATATCTTCCATCCCTAAAAATAAATTTCTCTTAAGTCTCCTACCTTCAGATAAACACTTCATCTCTCTCCTCTCTAATACGGCCACGTGGGGTCAAAGCTCGCTATATCTCGTGTCTCCAGTGAGGTACAGTGGGGCCTGGTGGCCACCAGGGGTGAGACTGTGGGTGAAAGAAGACAAGCTACCTGGTGTAACACAAAATATTAGAACCAAATTGGCAGCAGAAGTGAACCCTAAAGGGCCAGGCTTCCATCCAGGCTTAGAAGGGACTGACAAACAGAAATCTTGGCACAGTGGTTCACGTGCTAGCACTGTGGGGAGTGACACCTGTGTCCATGTCCCAGCTCAGCCATTTATCAGCTATGTGAAAATGGGTAAGGAACTTAATTTCTGTCTCATCTGTGAACTGAAAAAAGTACATGTGGTAACAGGATGACCATGTAACTGGCCCTCTGAATCAGAACTCTTTGAAAGTAAAAGTAAATATTATGAATAATTATGCTAAGACAATAGGCATAAATAGGGGCTGTGCATAGAAAAACCAATGAATGTTCACCTTGGCAATAATTTCTAACTCTTATGGTTGCTGTGGAAACCAAATAAGGTCATTCATGTGTCATCATTTAGCCAGGCGTTTGGGATAATGGAGTCAATAACAGTGACACAAGCAAGGCCTAAGAGTAAAGGGGTCCAACATGAACCATACAGTAAGAATCACTGAGCAACTTTTGAACTTGGCTCCTCATGGAGGTCAGTGGGATTATAGGGAAAGGAAATTTCAGGACGGGAGGTTATGTGGCCCCAGACATTGTGGAAGGTATTGAGGTGGCTTTCCAGCATGGATGGGGTGTGGCAGACAGAAGCAGATTAAGGTTGGGCTACAGTCCCGGAGCAAAGCTGGAGTGAGCAGTCGGAGCTGGATCCGAAGCTCCACGAGCCATGCTGACCTCAGGTCAGGGGCAGGGGAAAGAAAAGGGCAGCTCCACTGCAGGGTTCCCCAAATCCCACCTCTCAATTCTACTCCGACTTCCGAATTCCCACTTCCAAATTTCTGTCTAGATATTTTGCTCCCTGCCAAATTCGGCATTGCCTTTGAGCCTCGTTTCTGAATCAGCTCTGCCTTGCAGCTGTCCTGTTGCTTTTAATGGCTGCACCATTCTTCCTCAGATGTGGGGGTAATTTTTGCTGCCTGCCTTTTCACTGCCATCCATGTGTAGTGGCAATACCTACAGCGCATGTGCACCAGCTGATGGAGGATGGGAAGAGAGGTGTCACAGAGCAGCCTGTGCTGGGAATGAATAGATGAGAAAACCAGTACTTGATGCCACAGGTGGCTAATCTCAGAAACAGTGGACACAGACTTGAAGTCCAGAGCTACTACTAGCAAGCCAAAAAGGACCAGTGTAGAATCTAGAAAGTCATTACAAGACATACAATGTGGTCCAAAGCCACAGAGAGGATTTTAGAACTGAAGACAGATTCCCAGAGGGAAAACTGATGTTTAAAGGAGAGCGAAGGACCCAAGGGAGCTCCAGAAGGCCGAGCGGGATGTGTGGATGCGTAGGCATGAGAATGTGGACGATATCCTGCCAAACAAATGCACGTGCTCCAGCTGTCTCTCCTCCGTGGTCTTCCTAGCATGGATTCCAAGAGCTGCGAGGTTCTGCTCTCTCACGTCTTCAGGTGACTGGAGGGGACACGTTCCCAGATTTCATTGCCTCGTGCCACCTCTTGGTTACAATTCTCGTTACTTCCAATCTCATGGGATTCCAAGAGCCAGACAAGCATCACATGGAAAATGGCCATCTATTTCCAGTTTCTGATTAGAGTTATCTCAATGACAAGTTTTTCTTTCCATATGTTTTCTCAACATCTTGCCTCTTTTATTACTTGTCTGTGAGTCAGCATGAGCCGATGAATAAAAAATGAATGAATCAGTAGCAAATGAACTTACAAAAAGTGATTCAGAAGCATTTGGTTTTTCTTGGCTCAGCGTCTTCGCGTTATTTGTATTATTGTTCTTTTCAAATATTTACTCCCGTCCTCCCTACATTCTCCTTAGTGTCACAAGCAAGAGGAATTTTCCTTTTTCAGGCCATCTCTATGCTCTCATCTCCTCCCGGGTCCTGCTCTATCCATCATTCTCTCCTCTCTACTGACTCCTTCTCCTCGGTTGCAGGAAAACTTCTCCCACATATTAAATAAACAAACAAAAATGAAACCTCTCTCGACCCCGAAATGTCTATGGCTGCAGGGCTCTCTGACCTGTCCTCGCAGGCAAACAACTGAAAAGAATCATCTGGAAACCCTATTTCTTCCTTCCTTCCTTTCTTCTTCTCCCATTCATTTTTAACCCACTGCTGGCACTCACTTCATTGAACTCCCTCTAGTTTTCTGAAATCACAAAAGTTGTGTCCTATCATTTATAAAAAAAAGCACTAGGATCGCTCAAGTCACACACACACACACACACACACACACACACACACACACACACAATTACTCGCTTTACACACTATGCTTCAGTCTCATTGCTGCAGTTTCTAATGGTTTGTGTGGCTGGTTTCTAAAACACATAGGGGAAGAATCATGCCTTTCGGGGACTGTCAGTGTCTGTAAATCTATACAAATGATCTCCGACTTACAGTGATTCAATGATTTTCAGCTTCACGATGGTGGGAAAGCTAAATGCTTTCAGTAGAAGCCGTACTTAGCATTTTGCATTTTGGTATTTTCCCCAGCTAGCAATACGCGGTACCATGCTCTCTCATGATGCTGGGCAGCTCCCAGCCAGCCTTGCAACCACGAGGGTGAATACAACTGACACTTTGCAGTGCATTCATTGTGTTGGACGATTTTGCCCAGCCGCAGGCTAATGTAAATGTTCTGAGCACGTTCAAGGTAGGCTGGGCTGAGCTAGGATGTTCATTCGGTAGGGGAGGTGGAGTAAATGCATTATTGATTCACAATATTTTCAACTTATGATGGGCTTACGGGGGCATCACCTCGTCGTAAGTCGAGGAGTGTCTGTGCATTCTGTTTATTGCAATCATTAATGGAATTGTGCTCTCCATGTGAAAGACCAAAAGGTGAACGCTTTAACGGGGCAAGAAACAGCCCACTTTTCCCTTCTCTTTCTTCTATTTTCTTTGTCGTGGTAAGAATGTTCTTAGGGATATCTAACCTTTTAAGATATGTTTCAGTGCACGATACAGTATGGCTATGCACAGGCACAGTGCAGCAGCTCTCTAGAACTTCTCTGGCTTAACTGAAACTTTACACCCACCAAATAGCCACTCTGCCATCTCCCTTCCCACAGCCCACTCTTTAAAAAAAAAAAATGCTTTATCTTTAGAGCATCCCAGCCCACTTTTAAACTGCATTGTTTTGAGCACTTCCTGTCCACAGCTTACAGAAGGTAATAGCACCCATCCCATTAGGAGCCCGACATGATTTTAACACATTCACAATGCCTATAGGGTGACTCTGTCAACAGTAGGATGGGAGGAAAGGGTTGAAAATGGTGAGTCTATACAGCAGCCATGGCTTCTGTGCCTTTCCTTCAGAGAGAGGCTGCCCCAGGCAGGGCTCTAGCTATCACTAGAAAGAAAAGCAAGCTCTCGAAACTATCGTGTTAATTTGGCATCAGAGGAGTTAGCCCACTAAAATGGCTCAGTGCTGTTTCGCGCCCACCACAGGCATCCAAGTATTATTGTGGGCAGTGGTACCTTATCGGCATTTTAGTTATTAGCTGCAACATTATTGGCTAATGAGTAATAGTAGAAGTAATAGCAGTAGTCTTGCCATCTTTCGGGGTATGTGGACCTACCAACAAGTATAAAAGAGTTGATAGTAGGTGCTGGGGACTTCAGTAAGCCCTCAGGGGACTTGCCAGAGGTATGCGACAGAATACAACAGAGTTCCTACAATAGAGAGTCATTCAAAGAACTGCCAAAGACAGAGAAGAGCAGTCAGTTTGGCCAGGGGAGTTAGATATGGTTTCCTGGAATTTTAAGATTTTTGAGTTGTGATATGAAGGATGAAGAAATGACACTTGGGGAGAAAAGTGAGGAAAGTGTTTCACACCTAAAAGGCTGTGTCCCTCCTGAAGTCATCCTACTTTTGGAGGCAGATGTCAAGTCTTTACCGGATGCTCAAATCTTTCAATACAAGTGCTGCCCCCTAGTGTCCATTGTGAGAAGAGGCCTCAAGCACCAACTTTCACCCCGTCCCCCATATTGCCTTGTAAAGATGACCAGACTGCCACCCTCAGTATCATTTAATCGTAGTGTCATTTCCCCAGGTTTCAGTTACTAAATGGCATGGTGAATAAAAGCAGGCACAGACCAAGAATTGCAATAGCAATAATAACAACAGGAACAACACAAGGCTTTCTTGATGAGTTTACACAGGAGAATACCTGCTTCTTCTTCTTTATTGACAGACAAGAGAATTACTTTCACTTATTTCTTCAGGGTTAATGGCTAATATTTGGTTAAATGTTTAGATACTGAGATACAGAGAATGTTTTAGAGACTACTTATCACCCTACAACAATGGCCAGACCATGCCTCAAGGAGTGAGTCATGTGCTCAGGCAGACAGATCTACACATCCACATGTGCATAAGGCAAGAAACCAGTAGAAGGCATCTCATTACTTGCAACTCTCAGGAACATTCAGGAATGTTGTTGGAGGCTCAGTACATACTGAATAATTGTGTGAACCATATCGATATGGTTTATACATACTGGGGTGGACAGGTAAGAACTGACGAAGGACCAGGGAAGAAAACTGAGAAAGTGACAAACGCTATCTCTACTTAAAAATGGGAAGGAATTTCAGAAGATTTTGGTTTTGAGTGTGTTTGAGCTCCACGGTAGTAGGGAGTGAGTCTTCATCTTAGAATTCCACTGGAAGATGGGCTACAGGGGCAAAATTACCTCTGGCATAGCAACTTCCTCAATTAGGATCAGAGAAAAATCCACAGTCCTGGAATTATCCTTTACTGATTTCATCAAGTTCATGTTTAATCAAATGAACCTTTTGTTTAAAAAAAGGCACAATCGAAACACAGAGATACTCTTCAATTATTTTAGTTTCAAATGAAGGGTTTTATTTAATCATAGTCCTAGTTCCTTCTTATGAAGTGGATTTGTTGGTATTTCATTATTATCCTTGATCTTTTTAGCCTTCTTTGCATGCTAAAACTACAAAAAATGTTATCCTTTTAAAGTTTTATAATGTGCCTTTATTCTGATAATATAAGGCCAACGACTCCCAAGGCCAATGACTTTGGGGAGAAAAGCCATGTTTTCTTGCATGAAATATTCAAGGGCAACTGGAGTCTTATATCTGCTCCTCAGGTCTCATCATAACAGAACTCACTGTTAAGTCCAGTTAGGTCTACTAAAAGTGAAAATTATAATGATGAAACCAAGGAGCTATTTAATAATTATAAAAAATGGTGATAACTAACATTGCTTGAGCATGTCCTATGTGCTCAGCATTTTCTCATTTAGTCTGCGATGGAAGCATATGATTATTCCTTAGAGTGGGTTGAATGGTGACCCCCAAAAAGGTAAGTCCACATCGTCATCCCTGGAACTGGTGAATGTGGTCTTATTTGGGAAAAGGGTCTTTGAAGATGTAATTAAGCTAAGCATTTTAAGATGCCATCATTTTGGATTATCTGGGTGGTTCCTACATCCAGTGACAAGTGTCCTTATAAAAGACAGAAGAAGTGAAGACAGCAGAGAGATGAGAGGGTGATGGGAAGATGGATTGGAGATTGGAGTTATGCAGCCACAAGCCAAGAAATGCCTGGAGCCAGAAACTGAAAGAGGCAAAGAAGGATTCAGCTCCAGACTCTTTGGAGGGCGGGCAGACTCCATCACTACTTGGTTTAAGACTTCTGGCCCATGAGAGGATAAATTTCTGTTGTTGTAAGCCACCTGGTTTGTGGTAATTTGTGAGGGTAGCCCTAGGAAGCTAACATATCCTCATTTGAAGCTCAGAGAGTTTAAATAACTTCCTAGGGCCAAACAGTTAACATATGGTAGAGCCATGTCTGAACTTAGCTTTCCCACTCGAGAACCAGTGCTCTAAGCATAAAGCCACGTGCCTGGCTTCACAGTCTAGAAAGACTTCGTTTTCCTTAGAAAGAACCAAGAATGTTCTGAGTGTGCTGATGCAGAGCTTCAGAGCAGCCCCTTCCAGCAGCTTCCTGCCTTCGGAATCAATTGTTTGCATTAAAAGAGCCATTAGAGCCTGTCCATCAGCAGTTAAGTCCTCGAGGGGCCCAGCTTCCCAACTCAGGGGTAAGGAGCTCTACACCTGACCCCCAAAGGAGCAGCCCTGGCCTCGCTTTTTTTTTTTTTCCTCTGATCATACATACAGTCATCTTTACTCATGCTGGGCAATAATACAGTAAAGAATGAACATTAAATTAAATCCATAAAGAGCCTGAAATCAATCAAGCCCTTCATGAAACTAATTTTAGAAAAGAGGCCATTAGATAGATTAGTGTCAATTTAGAAGTGGATTGAGAAATGGGGCCTCATGTTCTCTTTAGAAATAACCTTCTGTCTTGAGATAGAATTTTTATTACCTTCCATCAGAGGAGTATAGCTGCCCCAAACTGCATGCCTCTAGCAGTTAAAATAGAGATTTTATGCACCAACAGGGGTAGGCCACCACCATAAGCCCCCACGTGTAGAGAAGAGCAAACAGCATTCAATTCTCTGTAGGCCGCCAGGCAAACCCTCAGAGACACAAGGATATGATTTCAATAATTTGTGAATTCAATGGAAGAAAAAAATCTTTAACACATGTCAAGTTTTGGCAATTCCAACTAGGTCTTTACCAGAGCAGTGTTGATTGAATATTAGTTACTCCCACACCACTGTCTTGATTTTTGCCAAATTCTTATATTACCTGCTAAGTATACACTTAACCAAATCCTTTGAATCAACAACTTAATTTTTTCTCATATTAAAAAAAAAATTTAAACTGTATACCTTGACCATAAACAGAATAGAGTATCGCTTGTTGAAAATTAAATAGTTGGAGGCAATTTTAAAATATAAGGACAAAATTAAATAAACATTGCTATTCAGTTCTAATTTAAGCTGAGACCCATTTTCTCTTTGTAAGAAGGAGAGCAGCAAGTGTTAGTCAGGGGGTAGGGACAAAGTATCACCAAGCTGAGACTTTAGCCTTGGTATGATTAGGAATAGTAAATGAGGATTAGAAGGAAAATACTTTCACGGTGTAACTCTATGTTACTTAAAGCTGTGTGTGAAACCATCTAAAAAAATCTTGAGTATGGTCACTGGTATACATTTCACACTTTGGCTAAGAGTACCAATATTATTTGGAGGGTGGAGCAATTATTTAGTACGTAGAGTACCAAATATTATTTGGTACATAGAGTAGTTTTTTAAAAGAGACCACATACAGTATGGGTATACTTCAAATATTTGATTAACTTGAGCTCCATCTTCATTTTTCTCCCCAGCTTTACTTTTTCTATAACTTGCACTTACTGCAGTCTTAGTTTGAGTGGCATGGGTTACTACAAAATCCCCTAATGGTTTTCCTAATTGCAATCTTTCTCTTATTTAGTTAAGTTTACAAATTTACTCATATCACAGTTATAGTTGAAAACCTTCAAAACCTTAAGCCTATCGAATGATTCAAATGCGGAGTAACCAGAATGGCTATTGTTAATCCAACTCATATCTGCTGAGTAAACCAATGGTTTCCTTGCCACGTCTTAAACACAAAGGCATTCTCCCATTAATGAATGCTTTTGCTCCTGTCGCTTTCTGCACTTAGAGTCCCTCTCACTGCTTTCCATCAAATCCCACTCATTTTTCAAAGACCAGCTCAAAAAGCACATTTGCTGAGGCCCTGTGATCAAAGTGCTTTCTCTCTTCTTCATTCCCTTTTTTTCCTATTATACCCATCAGACAATGTCCAACATGAGAAATTCAAGTATATTTCTTATTTATGTTGATCATTTTAATTTATATTTGGAGGAAAAAAGGCAATGAGGAAGGGATAGGCCTGTTGCTTAGGGATGAAGAAAAATGTTGATGGATAGCAAAACTGATCTCTCATATTGCTTCTATTTTCTCATCATCAATGATCTGTGCTTAAAAAGGGTAGATGACCTTGAAGAGTACTAGCACAGAGTACTAGTAGCCCTGAGGACTCAAACTTTGAAGCTCATGAAATTACATTGCGGTGTATTGAGATAACTCACTCAATTGCTATCAGAGTTCCCAAGGATGTATGGACAGGCTAGAAGACAGGAGATGCATAAATGCATCACAAAATTTATTAAAAAAATTCGAGGTGATTCTGCATTCCACCATCGTACTTTACATTTATTTCTAGTAAATTTCTAGAGTAGACATGACTGGAACGGTTTGTTGGCTCTTAGCAAAGAAAAAGGTGGTTACGAAGTCAGTACAGATCATTTACATAAAATCAGGTCACAATAATCTTGTTTCCTTTTAAGTTGGCCTGAGAGAGGAGGTTTGCATGAGTTTTAGAAAGGCATCTGACAAGACTGCCAAGATGCTTGGTGGACATCCTGGAGGCGGTTTCTGACAGTAAACATCACTGCAACTCTTGACGCTGTTCAACTGGACACAGACATAACTAAGATATATGACTAGATCATGGAACAAATAGTGTCGTAGATGACATGCGTTAGAAGCATAAGCAATTAGTAGGTTGACATAACCAGAATCCAAAATGTTCCCACATGTAGGCTATGTCTGAAAAGATGCACTTCAATGAAGACTAAAAGATCTCGATTCAATTTAAAAAATCGTGATGATATAGGGATGCCACTGAACAGGACATTTGTGAAAAAGACTTAGAAATACTAAGGTGGTAAAGAATATAATGTTAAGTTGTATCAGCAGAAAAGCAGTATTTATAACAAAAGTGATGGTAATCCTGATTTTCTTGGCGTCGATAAAATGTTGAAAACTGTTTTCTGTTCTTGGTGATAGAGTAGGAAAGGTACAGACAACCCAGGGCTCATTTAGAAGAAAGTAGTGAAGACATTGAAAAATGTGCATAAGAAAATTCCAAAGAATGATGGTTAGTTCTGAAAATATAAGACAACATCAGGCATGAGAACTGTTATTGGAAACTGAAAAATGGCCATGTAAAAAGAATTATGCCTAATTGCAAGTGTGGCCAGCGATATGCATCCCATGCTATGAGAAACTCTATTATCATCTAGCTATTTCAGTAGAGGGATAGAAAAAATAAAAGCAACTCTCTAGGTACAGCAAATACAATATATTATCTACGAGGTATACACTAAACCAAATCCTTTGAATCAACAACTTACTTTTTTTTCCATAAAATTTATTTTAAATGAAAACAGAATACCTTGATATATATACCCATGCTCAATATAACCCAAAGGAGTAGATTTAAAGCCATTACTGGAAGTTCATAGAGATCAATTCTGACTCAATATAATAAAGAATATTCTAGAAACAGAAGCTGTACCAAATATGGAATTAGCCATCTTGCCATTCATTCAACAACTATTTCTTGAGTAAAGACTCTGTTATTCACCATGGTAGATCTTGGGTACTTGACACTTGTTCTTCTGCACCAGTATTAAACCGGTATCTTATGATAATTTTATGAAACTATTCATGTTTTGAGAAGATACAAAAAAATAAATTTATTAGCTTTATTATTGAAAACCATAAATAAATTTATAAATTTATAAATTTATTTATGGTTTTCAATAATCAGCCATAATTTTTTTTCTCAAAATTTAAGGTATTTTCTCTAGGCTGACTAAAATTTCTCTGGGTAACTACCTAAATTTCCTTACAATTAGCAATTGGGAACACTAGTATCACTTCCTCTATCGAACTGTACAGAACTATTGTCATGTAGCAAAGATAATACCACAGAGCTAGTGGGATTGAGGACAAAAAAAAAAAAAAACAAAAACAAAAACTGTGACCTGTTCCCTAATCTTACAAATGAGGAAAATGACGTATGAATGGGGTAAGACCCTTTTGAAAATGACACGTACACTATGAGAGCACAGGTCCGGTGAATTCCGCCTTAGTACTCTATCCAGTACTCCATCACCTGTCCATGGTATCCCACGGGTCCCCTGTGCTGACACAGAGATGGGCTAGAACTGAATTGAACGACCACAACTATGCCAAATAAACACTACCGCTTCCTTTCATCAACTCTCATGTGCCGTAATGTTTCGACAAAGTACATACTGTAAGTCACGCATTTATCATGTTAAAAGGAAGGCTCCACGGGTAGCCGACTTACTAAAAGATTCCAGTGTAATCTAAACGACTGCAGCCTCACATGATATTACGGGGCCAGCGGCCAACGTTGGAAAGACCATCTTGAAGTGAGCACATGGCGCCCTCTAGGGGAAACCACTTGAAAACCATGTCCCCTCGTAAGTAAGGGATCACACAGGTGATTGAGTTTAATCTAGTTGTTAACATTTCGAGTCGTCATAGAAAGTTCTCAACTAAAAGAAGTATTAGAAGTATTACATGTTTATCTGGGATGTAATATTCTATCTTCCAAAAATAAAAAAATTAATCGCCGAATCCAAATCTTAACAATAGCTGATATTAAGCTCTGTAAGAGTGAAGCCCAGGCAGGGACGCTGTCTGCACCATAAAATACTCTTGGCTGAATTTCTAAGTTAGCAAAAAATACTTAGGGAATTTCCTTCTTAGAGATTTCAAAAATAAGAGTGGAAAATATCCAACGTCTCCATTTATTTGCTTCAGCCAAAGAAGAGATTACTTTTGCAATCATCCTTCCTGTAAATATGTGTTCACTCTGCCCTGGTGTATCCTTGCAAATCTCCTTTCATCTGGGTGACTCCTGGCAAGACTAACAGAATAACTTCAGGGAAGAAATGCAGGTAGAAGAGTGCGAAGGACAAAGATCAAAGGCAACCCTGAAGATTTTTTTTAAAAGGCTGGAAAATTATATTCAGAGTTTGTTTAAAAAGGAAAACTCTCCAACAGCAACTCATTTAAACTGTCCACTCAAAAGATCTGTCTACAAATTTTCATTTTGATTCTATAGGAGGCTTGGTTACTGCCCACATTTAATGTGGTTTGTTTCCTTGAGCTATTATTGATATAAATTCTGAGAAACTGAGAAGGGCTGTTGTATTTCCCTCCTCCTCTTAGTGAGGCATTTTATTCTTTTAACAGGTATAGTAGCTCGCTATTGCAGAGTAACAAACTACCCCAAAATTCAGTGGCTTAGTAGGGGAAAAGAAGCAACCATTTTTATTGCTAAGGAGCCTATGAGCTGACTGGGTAACAAAGCGAATCATAACATCAACCCCAGAGACAGGGTGAGAGAGCACCCCCAAAGGGCCTGGATAGAGGGCAGTGTGAAGAACTGGGGAGGCGAATGCCATCAGTCTACCAGGACAGATGATGGAATCTTGCAGGTCCGACTGGAAGCAAAGCACACAAAGCAAGTGCCTGAGACAGGTACCAGTCACTGGTACACGTGCCTCACAGCAGTTTCTTGGGAAGAATGGAATCTGAGAAAAAGAAGGAGGACCAGGAAAACAAGAGAACGTGAAGACAGGAAAGGTAAAATCAATGTGATGGCACATCAGGATCGCCTGTAGGTTTGTGGAAACACACATCACTGGGCCCCGGGCCCAGACTTTCTGGACTGGTGGGTGGTGAGTGGGGCCTGCTACTTTGCATTTATAATGAGTTCCCAGGTAATGCTGATGCTGCTGGGAAGAGGGGTACACAGTTTGAGAACTACCCACTCCCAGGTGGAGCCCAGAAAGGAGTCCCAGGAACTTATTTGTTCCAAGATCAGTTCATGTACTTCATCTTTTGGTTCAGTTCAGACAATTCATACAATTTAGGGTAGAAGGGAGATCAACATTTTTAAAGAATGAAATAGAGTTGGGAATATTGGTTCCACCATGAAAAACAGATATAGGAAGGAAAAGAGAAATATTTTACACAAAAGACATCAACAAATCCAGAATTAGAAACAACTTTCAGAGTACTAAATATTGCAAAATGTTCTTTCCAAAGAACCATTTTGCTTTGATTGGACAGACCAGCTAATAAATGATCTAGCACAGCAAGGTCATACAGACCCATCATCCTCATTGGCCTGAATCAAATCAAAAATGAGTAAGAAGCCTGATGTCCTCTTAGCTGGCAAGTCAAATAGTTTGAAAGAAAACAGAGTGAAATATTCCAACTTTCAGAAGCAAGCCTGACTGTGACTCATTCCGCCTGACAGCAGGACACGCTTTTTCTGAAAAAAAGTTAAGTAGTGATGAAAAATATTGATATGATATTTATAAGAACATATGTGTATAGTCTAAGTTCTTTCATAGCAACCAAGCCCTGCCTAATGATCAAGTTCAGAGAAAATTTCATGCCAATGAAGATTATTACAGACACAAAACAAAACAAAAGACGATGTCGCGGTAGTTGACAAAAAGGACTTAGGAATTTACATGGAAGGTAGAGAAGTCACAGGTACCACTTTTTTTTCCTTGTGTCTGGGAAGAAAATTATAGAGAAGCATCATCTCTGTCACACAAACAAACCTGCTAGAGCCATTAACACCAGAAGCTCCAGTTTCTTAAAATTATTCCTTTTCATTAGCCAGGGGGGAAAGAAGCTGGAAAATCAAGTTAGCTTAAAGAACAAATGGAAATCAAAGTTAAGGGATGTCCAATACTGAAATCAATGTCACCAGCCAACAGGAGGATAAACAGTTTTGCAGTTATTACCTGGTATGTATGTATGTACACACACACACACACACACACACACACACACACACATATGAGTGCACAATAGTTAGCTATATCATCTTTCTCTGTATATATAGCTTTCCTACATAATAAAACTTTTGTGATAGTTTTAAAAAGAAATGCATCTTTAAAGAGTAAACAAAACAGGGAGATTCTCTGTCCTTTAACAAAGAGACAGCTACGTCAGGTCCAGAGCTGGGTGGATCTGAGTGAATGGAGCTTGCTTGCAGGGACATCTGGCTACTGGAAGGGAGGCCAGGTCAATATGCAAATTGCCACAGGCATTATAAAAAGCACCCAAAGCTTCAGGCTCTGAGAGAAAGGTCCAGCTGCTCTGGGCTACGAGGGCTCAAGCACCCAGACTCAACGTGGCCTGGGCTGAGATTTGAGATGCGCCCCCCTGAGAACAGGCATCCAAGTGGAAACCAGCTCCTTTGTACCTCCTGGACGTGGGAAAACAAACTGCCTCCCTAACTCATTCAGGAGTGGGGAGGGCCTGCAGGTGGCTTTGCAGGTATCTTTCCTGCCAGTGACAATTCAGCATTACATAGTCATGAGCCGCGTAATGATGTTTCCATCTGTGATGGACCCCAAATATGACGGTGGTCCCATGAGATAATAACGGAGCTAAAAAAGTCCTTTTACCTTGTGATGTGGCAGCCACATAAGGTAGTGGTGCCATGTGGTACTGTTCAGCTTTTCTCAGTCTACCCGTAGTGATGCTATTGGTTAGAAATGCCTGGCCCAGGGGAGCTTCCGGTAGACACCCCCTTCTCCCTTCCTTCTAAGCCACTGTTACAGCTAGACCCACCCGTGACTCTAATTAAGACTGCAGGACACCCTCAGGCAATAACCATTAGGAATCTTTGAAAGAAAAGCAATGGCTTATTACTTACAGACCTGGAAGCATGGGAGGTGTGGGGTGGGGGCAGCGAGGCCTTGGGGAGAGAGAGAGAGTTCAGGTCTGGGGTTTTGCTTTTATTGGGATTGAGGGTGGAGTTTAGGTTTTCCAAGCTCACTCTTTATTGTTAAATTTAAAACATTAACTGCAGGAATTTAAAGCAGGAAGAGAAAAAGAATAGGTATCCCAAATGGTCATTTATTGAAATCAACCAAGATCTCTAAAACAAAGGCAGCTGGGGGGCATTCTGGCTCTTTGTCTAGTGGGGTGGCTGGCAATAAGTTTATTCTAGGTAGCCTTCCTTGAAGTGGATGTCTCTTTGCAGTGGATGCAATCAAAGTTTAAGTCAGGCACTTGCATTACAAAAATAAAATAAAATAAAATAAAGAGCCAACTGTCAGGGCTTACACTACCAACACTCATGTGTTTGTGGTGATACTGGTGTAAACACATCTACCCCACTGCCAGTCCTATAAAAGTATAGCACATACAATTACGGGAGTCGGCTATACCATCTAGGTTTACATAAGTATGCTCTATGATTTTCAAACATCGATGAAATCACCTACCAGTGCATTTCTTGGAAGGTGTCTGGGTTGTTAAGCAGTGTGTGACCATATCTGACATGCCCCCAGACTTCTCAAAATGAGGTCTTACTCATTTGGAATAAGAAATTTACAACAGGCAGAGCAAGAACATCCCCTCCGATCACACACAGAAAAACGTGAAGCCCACACAGGTCCTCGACTTGCCACAGGTTATACTAAAGGCTGGATGCTCTCCATCCAGCTTCTTGTTTCTGCACCAAACCAGAGCATAACGGACACTGATCAGATATGAGCCTTTCAAACAAGCTGAAGGCTAAAAGTGTCTCTTTGTTAAATGAGGAGCTTTGGAAAATTCTGGAGGCATGCATACTCACTAGGAAGAATATATAAATCATCCAAAATATACTTCTAAGTTCATTTTATTTCAATAATAATTCATACTAAATTCTATCTGTTTCTACTTTATTTTCAAAATAAGAAAGAGGGAGACAATTCCCAAATCTTTTAATTTACTTGTGTAACATCTGTTTCCTCAGTTTCATACTCAGATTCCAACAGAGGACAGTGCCAAGAGAAGCTGGCTTTTCCATCAGATCATCAAAACAAAAGATATTCGTAAAACTAATGCATACAGTTCCTTAGAGCTGACAAGGCATTCAGTGTACAAAGCACTTATCTCATTTGATGCATACAACTAATAATAATTAATAATACTAATATTGTTTAACAAGTGTGAATACTACATGACAGATATGTTAAAAGTTACTTGCTTTTTAAAAGACAATATTTACATAAACTATAAGGTGGGCACGATTATTCTCTCTGTTTTTACAGAGGAGAAAATGGAAGCTTAGAGAGCTTCTGTTAGTCACCTTCGGTTCAACCACTGCCTTCTCAGGATCACTGGCAATGTCATAGAATGAGATAGAAAACCCAGCACAGGCTGCAGGGCTGTGTGTGTGTGTGTGTGTGTGTGTGTGTGTGTGTGTGTGTGTGTGTGTGTGTGTGTGTGAGAGAGAGAGAGAGAGAGAGAGAGAGAGAGAGAGAGAGAGAGAGAGAGAGAGGGAGAGACAGTAAGTAGAGAAGTAGCTCAAGAAATACTAAGCTTTCCAAGCTTGAGAGCCTCAGATTTTTCTTCTTCCCTCTTTCTGTGCACCTTAGCAAACTGTCGCTTAGACAACAGTCATAACTGAAAAATCTTTAGGAAAGATCCCCATCTAGTTCCTCTTATGGGGAGGTTGTGCAAGTTTTTTAAAAAAATTTTTTATCAGACTCATCCCTCCTGCTGGTTGAGCCTCTTCCTCCAGTACTCATCTACAGATTGTACCAGCCCAGGATGGGACACACTACCTGTGATGAGAGATGGACACGGATGCCCCACAAAAGAAGCACGTCTACCCTTTGGGAGAGTTTGGCTCAGCTCAGCCAGGGCATGAGACCACTTGGTGTGACAGGGGCCCTGCCAGAGTCCCATCGAAGGGCACAGAAATTAAACAAAAGCTTGATTTCCTAACAGAAACAAAGGCACTCTTTCTCTCTCAGAACCTCACAGTTCCCAACATAAAAAGTATGTCTGTTAGTGAGTTTACTCTGTTGTAATGCTGTGAATTTAAAGACATCTGCTATCAAGAAATTATCATTCCAGAATTTTACACATACTTGTTTCTTGTCTTCTTAAATTCATATTGTATCAAACTGCAGAATTACCAAACTGTATTGAATTACCATTTCTCCATGTTAACAGATTATACCATTTTTGATAAAATCATTTTCTATTTTTTGGAAGGGAATTTCTTCTCACTTAATTGAAATTTTTCAGTAACTAAGCTATTCTCTAGGTAGGAACACCCAAAGTATTTTTTAAAAATTTCAATGTCTCCAAAAGACATATGAGAAAATCATTTCACAACTCTAAGAAGTAGGTGGTATCATCAAAAAATTCCCAGAAGTCAAAATATAAAGGTTATTTGAAGAAATATATACAGCTTATAAACCCATTGGAACAAAATGCCTATAGCAGAATCAAACACCTTCAAGTAAAAATGTGGATTTTAAATATTTTGGCTGTTGGAATTTTACTATTTTCTAGGATAACTTAGATGTCATGATAACCTAAATGGTTTCTTATATATTGTCAGTAGACAATGAAAAAAAATTTTAAATGATATTTCAGGTGTTTCTGTTTTGAGAAAAAGCTTAGCTGCTGAAAAAATTTAATTAACCAAAAAGAAATTTCCTTACAAAAAAAATAAAGGTGTTTTAAAATAAAAATACTGTATTATTGTAGGACATAAAATATTATAATAATAAGATAATTATAAAATATATTCTTTGTTTTATAATGGTTGAGATTAATCAGCTTACATTTATTGTGATTATCGATCTACTTAGAATAATGTCCAGAACTTTATCTTGGGATGTCTACTAATCATGCTGTTTGGTTGTCCTTTCTTATCTCCTATTATGTGTTCAGCTGAAATGATATTTTTAAAAATCTTTTTCTCCTCTACTGGTTCAGAAGCTCAAAATTTTATTTCTCTTTTTAATTTAATACGGCTAAATTTATCATTTTTTCTTTTATATTTTTAATCTCCTAATCATTTTGAATTTTGTTCTGTGTGAATTCAGTGCTGTTTTTTAATACATTAGTTCTCTTTCAACTGAGTCTAGTTTAAAGTGTATTCTTTAATTGGAATATATAATTTTTATTTCCATGATTTCCAATTAGTTCATTTAAAAAACATCTATATGTTCTTGTTTGTATTCTTTATACAGATGCTAATTCTTCTTTTACCCCTTGAAGATTCTAAGCTAAAATATGTGAGAATGTAAAATATTTAATGTGAATATAATGCAATTGGCAATTGATCTCCATCATCTGCCTGTTCTCCTACGAGGGCTGAATAAAAATTTTATCTACTCCTTGGGGTCAGGGGTCATGACCATTTCATGATCATTTGGGATTTTCTGAATTTATAAAAAAACAGTGATCTGTTTTTTTTTATAAACTTATAAAATACACATAATAAATAAAAATATAAAAATAAAAAACCATTTTTTCTTTTATTTTTCCCACAGAAGCTTGAAGATAGCCAAAATATATTTCATTCTCCTGACAGCAATGCAACTTTGCAGTTTATCTGATTGAACATTTGTTAGCTCATCGCTTTGCAATGATGGCAACATTTTACTATCCTTTTAAAGAAGTCATTTTCAGATTGCACCATTGTTTCCACGTAATCAGGACCAAATTTATCTTTTGATTGTTGATTCAAGGGGTCACTTTTCTTAGCATCCACTTTCCTCCTATGTTCTCAAATTTAGGTCTACAGACTACTTTTGGATCAGAGTATGGGATCATCTCACTTTCCACCCGGGCGTGGTGACTCTATCACATGGTCACGGGAGATACTCCATCACATGGTGATGGGAGATAGGCCAGCTGGTAGCTTAGCCAAGGTTTAGGGGGTGTATTCTAAAGATATGGCTTTTAAGAATGGGACAGGGGTGGCAGCTTTTTCCAGGCTTTTTTTCAAGGGCAGTGGAGCCCATTCCATCACTGGTTTCCAGTTTTCAGACTGGTTTCAGATGCTTGCCTGGAGTGAGGTACATTTAATATTCATTACTCAGAGGCGACACCCCTGTTCTATTTTTCAGTTCTGTCATCTATTTCTTGTTTTCAGTGGTCCTCACTGTGTTTGTTTCACTTCTATTGTTATTTGATTTTTTTTTTCTAATCTTTCCTCTTGGTAGGGATAGGAAAGGTAAAGGGAAAGCCTTGAAATGTCAACTAAATAAAATAAAATGTCGCTAACTAAAAAGAAATATAATTAGCTAAAAGAAGAACATTTAGGCCAAAAACTTTACTCAAACTCTTTAAGTTTCAGTTTCTCCTTCACAGAAATTTTTCAAGGCTTAAATCAGATGGGATTATTTAAAAATAATCTTATCTTAAAATTCTTTACAAGCTATAAAACCATACAACACTATGTTATATTCATGTTTATATATATTTTTTATGTGTGTGTGTGTGTGTGTGTGTGTGTGTGTGTGTGTGTGTGTACATATATATATACATATGTTTATAGTATATAAACTGCTTCATTTAGAGTCAGGGAAATTTAACAGGTATGGTTAACATGTTAGCCACTAGAGTACTATTTTTTTTTAAATGTCTTATTATAACCTTTTCTATGTAAAATATGTAAGTAAAAACAAAAAAATTAAAGTTGGTCTATGTGTCAAAAATTTTTTTGTTTATATCTGGACTTTTGCAACATAAACACTTCTTAGATTTTATGCTCAAAATGAGTCATTTTTAATAATACATTATAATTTGTACTTGTTTAAAAGCCTTTACATAAAAAAGAAAAATTGTGATGTTTTGATATGAGTAAGAAGAAAAGTATCTTGTTAAAAATTTAGTAGGTGGTATTATCTAAATGGACATTCCTTCCCAAATAGCAAATCCTCTTACTTATATTTCTCACTTTCCAAGCTCAAGTGCAAATAAGACTGACTAAAATTAAACCAAGAAAAGCTTTTGAAAGAATTTCCTAATCAAATCTATTATCCAATAATTTCATTTTTAGTAAATAGCAAGGGTGGGTGGGTCATTCAGGCCAGCATTGGGCCTTTAACATGCATTTCCAAAGGCTGTGTATTACTCACAAGCCAAAGAGATCAGTTTAGGATGGAAATAGATCTCCAGCTTCCTTTTTTGAAGATAGATTCATCACAGAAAAGAAACCTCACTGTTCATGCTAAGAATCACATGTTAGATGGAGAAAAATAGAAATTAAATGATATTGTAGTGAGAGGCAGAGAGAGAAAGTGATCGAGCAGTTTGAGCTGGCATGCCTTTTGGGTAAAACATCCAAGATAATGATTCAACATGCATACTTTTGCAGTTTTTCCATTTTCTTTTAGACTTCTAAATAGTCTTTTAGTGATTTTTTTCTGTTTTGTCAAAAAAAAAAAAATTAGGTAACTATGTCTAGCCAAAGAAGCCAATAACTGAAAATAAGCAAAAAGAAAATGCCGGCTATGCTGCATATGTTTAAGCTGGTTCCACTTTTAGAGCTCCCCTAACAAAGTTAGGTTAATCACTGATGAAATCATCTAGAAAATCAAATCAAACGAAACTTTGTGTTGACTGAGTTATCCAAGTAATCCCGGTTTGAGCTATAATTCTATTTATAATTGCATCTGTTCCTCCTTATTCCTGCCATGAGAAGACAGAGGCCACTTCTGGTTGCCAGCTCCAATTCCTGCCTCTCCAGCCAGTTTCTCTGCTGGAGTAACATGAATTCACAGTCCTGGTGGGGTGGCCCCCTAGGTTTGAGCTGTCCCATAACTCGGGTTTGACTGAATTTTCCACGACAAAAAGTGAACTTCAAGGAATAGTATATCAACGTGAAAACTTGCTTTCCAAATGCAGTACTCATACATTTTCAGAGAAAAATACAGTGTGTGGGGAAACAATTTTTATTACCATCAGTTTCAACAAAACATGTAGTCTCTTCTATTCTATTCTGCATATCCTATCAATCATGCGGACTAAAATTGTCATCTCTGTTTCTGAATAGCTGGAAGGGACAGACACTGCCCCAAGGGTTAGTGGGGAGCAAGCTGCCCTTCCTCACTGGACCAAATTAAGAGGCTCGATGAAATAAGCAAAGTGCAACCCATCTTAACCATCACTCTCTCCCTAGACAGAGCATTCGTTGGTTTCCAGGAGGGCAACAAGCTGCAGTTGAAGTTGGAGGAGTTCTGAGTCTTTCCAAACTGTCATGCAAATGTATGTAAGTAAGTCCTGTTACAAACAAGTAATGATCTATTTTTCAATGGCTGTAGTTTTTCCAAACCTTTCTTTTTGAATTGTTAAGAACACGTTAGCGATTACACATGAGAGAAAACAGCCTTACGGGCTGGCTCCATGAGAGACCTGTCATCTAACGTTTTGTTCGTCAGGTTCTCTGCTGATCAGCCCTCCCTATCCGCAGGACCCCTGCTATTACGTGTGTGGGATTTGTTTCCTGAACAGATATGAAGAAGTACCACACTCCCCAACAAATACAGACTCTGGGTTTCTGAGAGCTGCGACAGACTCTCATGGTCAACTGAAAAAAAGATAACTGTGAATTTGGGGATTGGCAACTTCAAAGCTCAAGAGTGTGTGGTTTTCTTTCTTTCTTTTTTTTTTTTTTCCTGGCTAAGATACAAATCCTCAAGCCAATCCCACTTCAATGTCCCAAACCCCTGTTTGGTTTTCTTCTTCATACTTATTTGTGATACTCCTGGCATCTACTCCTTCTTGGCTTCCATTCAGTTCCAGCTGTTTAATGCCTACACTTCTCTGTCACACTCAGTGGCTGCCCCACTCCTCCCTGACACCAGATCTTTCATTCTGAAGCAGAGGGTTCATTCTCTCATCACTGGAAGTTCCTTCAGCAAACAGAGCCTTTAGCTCTGGCTTAGGAATCAGGCTGGAATGTCAGGGCGAACAAAAAGATGGAAAGTTTTTTAAAGTTCAGTTCTTGTTTTGCAAATCATGATCTACTGATTTCATTATTATTAAGCGGCGGATCAGCAGCCAGAATCTGAGTCTAGGTTGGGCAAGTTCCCATGCATTCTGTCAAGCTATGTGACCAATCGACAAAGCTAAACCAACAGGCTAAAGCCCCGAAGACAGGGGTGTCAATTACAAGCATATCTGCGCTCCACATGTTATCCTGGTGCCTTAGTTCCTTACGAATCCAGCTCAGAGTCAGATGTACAGACTAGACACATACATAAGTATCTGTCTAGGTCGACAGGGCACTCACCTCTGTGGCTTTTCATAATTTGGGGCTGCCGAGAGTTTAACGTTATTTTCCCCTCCCCTTCTGGAGAACACTCACATTCATAATGATTCCTAAGTGAGTAGTCTTGAAACCGATACTTAAGTATGTAATAGTTTCAAAAGGGCAGTCAGAACAATTGTAACTATATATCCTGGACATTTTGTTGAGAGGAAGATGTACGGTTACGTTCATCTGTTGTCAATATTGACTACAGAGCAGAACAGATGAATCACAGCAAAGATCAAGATAAAATATGGTGAACACATTGGTGCAGCAGTAGAGGACTAACATGCTAATCGTGAAGCAAAGGATCTGTTTTCTGCCAAACAACTTTACCCAGCAGCATACGATATTTTAGAAGCAATCTTTCCCTATATCTTGTTTATTGTGATAGCTCTTCAAAACTCATACATGGTTTGGGTGAACAAAATATTCTGAGGGCTTTCTCTCCTGTGAGTAGAGGTAGCTATCTTAAGATGTTAAGGGACAATTTGTTAACTTAATGGCAATCGTGAGATGACATAACTCTAAAATTGTGTTGGAAGCATCTCAACATGAGATGAACGGAACAATACTTTTACCATTTAGGATAATCTCCACATTCAGAAACCCAATTTCCAAAATATACCTGAGCATTTTCTCCTCGTAAGGAAAATGAAATTGGTTTACATTTTCAAGAACCTTGAGTTATACACACACACACACACACCTTCTTATACACATATAAAAGCAACTCCGCAAATGTGATGGCCTGCACATGTGACACAGAAATATATGGTTTTAAATACACCTGCGAAGTATAACAATGAGCATTTTGTTTCTAGAACTACACTTTGTGGGGAGAGTAGATAAAAATCAGGGGAGTCTGCTAGAGGCAAAGGGATTTGGAGAGTGTTGCCTTGTGCCAAACCACTGATATGGCAGAGACCATAAATGTCTCAGCCAGCAGTATAACGAGTGTCCATCAGAGAACCTGATGGTAGTACCAGGTGGCTGGTTAAACAGTGAGTACATCATCATTTCACTCATCTTCCATTTTCATGAAAGCTAAGGAGATACGAATGCCCCTTCGCCCCAATCTATGGCCCTATCTACCCACCTCAGATGCCCATCCATGATTATTTCCTCATTCAAAACTGCTCTTACTGCTTATTTTAACCAATTTCATTAGCTCCAAATGTGCTGTGAAGGAAGTGGGAGAAATGTGAGAAAAAGATAAATTTAGGAAAGCATCTGTCCACGAAGGCCGTGCACTCTTTGGGGTGGAGCTTCATTCTGTTTTGTGGCGAAGCCACACAGCAAACACTTGCAGCTCGTTCCTGTGACAATCACATGTGTTGTTAGATTTTAACTTTTTTGAATATGCAGTTTCATTTCCTAATTTGGTTGCAACGGAAGGTGGAATAGTCATAAGGGTTCGTTGGGGATTTTGGGGTTTGTTTTGTTTGTTTTCTCTCCTAGCTGTTCTCCACGACATACAAATTTGAGGATCTGGATTCTTCAGTATTGTTAAGACTACTCCTAGAGATTAATAGTCATATTACTATCACAAAGCCGATGCAGTTCCTTTGGGATGCTTAGGTCCGTTGGAAATTCGGCACATAACACGAATATGGAACCCAGACATTAAATAATTTAGACCGTCTTACAAAGTTATAAATATTCTCATCTCGACAAGTTATTTATAATGACCTTTTATAGAAATCGCTTTTCCATTTAGAGATACAAGAATACAAATCAAATTGGATTCTATACTCAATAACTCGTTAAATAATTCTATACTCATTAAATTATATTTTCTTAATTAGGCATTTTTTCCATTATGCTCTAACATGCATAATGTTCAAACATCCATACACACACACACACACACAGACACACACACACACACACACACACACAGTATTTTACAATAGAGTAGCTAAGATTGTGAGTTCTGGAGCTTGAGTACTGTGTCTACCATTTAACATGGTGTAATCTTGAGCAAGTTACTTAACCATACTGTGCCCGTTTCTTTTGTTGGGTCAAATGAGTTGTCTGCTTCACTTCTGCAAGTGTCCTTTCACCTATTCCTTTAAAGTTTAATCTTGACACCAGAACCCATACAATCGGGTTCCCACGCCCAGCTCGAAGTCGCAACCTTGTGATGGTAAAAATGAGTCATTCTTCGCTATCGGACTCCCTCACACAACCACACGTCCTCTTACGACCTAAACTTAAAGTCAAAAAGAATCTTCTGATATTAAAACTATACACTACCCCCAGAATTCCAGAATTTGTGCCTGGAATATTTTGAGAATTTGAAATGACCACGGGCCTTTCAGGCTGGGTATTTACTAGAATTCAAATGGAATAAGTGAGAGATTTTTTCTACTCTATAATTCAGTTGGATTTAAACAAAATCATTTGCACTAAAATTGCTTGGGGCCAGGAAACTCTGTGGCCCAAATAGCCCTTTTGTCTCTAGATTTGGGCAGAAGTTCAACTAGTTGGAATTTTCATAAATGGAGACACCTGCTTGCATTTATTGCTGTGAATCTCATTATGGGAATTTGATACAGCACACTTATGGAGTGAGTAATGAAGTCCATGAACTTGATGATGGAAGGGTACTGTTCCTAACTACAACAGGATTTTTGAGAAAATGCTAACAAAACTTCAAAATGCAATTTAAATAAATTTGACAAATTTCTTTCCACAAAACAACTTCTATTAAATAGCCTATCGTTAATTTTGAGACACTTTCTGATATGAACTTACGTCTTTCAAATATATGCTAAATTGTCATCATAAAAAGAAAATGAGAATGGCCAGTAAACATGCAAAAAGATGCTCTACTTCATTTGCAAATGAGAAATGCAGTATGATACCATCTCACACCCAACAAGGCAGCAAAAATAAAAGTCTGACAATAAGTTTACTATCAAGGAAGTGGTAGATAGAAAAGACTTTTATACTGCTCTTGGGAGTGGAGCGTTATGATCTTTTTGGAAAACAACCTGGAGGACAGTAGTGTCCCCTTATCCAAGGTAGAAAATTCCAAGGCCCCCAGTGGTTGCCTGAAATCTCAGATAGTGCTAAACCCTACATATGCTGTGTGTTTTCCTGTACATACATACATACTATGAGAAAGTTTAATTTGTAAATCAGGCACAGTATGAGATTAATAACAGTAACTAATAATAAAAGAGAATAATTGTAGCAAAGTACTGTAATATGAGTTATGTAAATATGGTATCTCTTCCTCAAAACATCTTACTGTACTGTAAACACCCTTCTTGTGATGATGTGAGATGATAAAATGCCTTATTACGTCAAGAATTTTCACCTTTTCACTTAAAGGAAGAACTTTACAGCTTCTCTTTGGCATATCCCAATTGCTAGCATCACTACCCTTACATTTGGGGGCCATGATTAAATAAAACAAAAGTTCTTTGAATACAACACTGTGGTCCCACAATAGCTGATCTGATAATCATGAGGGCTGCTAAGTAACTGATGGGCAGGTGGCGTATACAGTGTGGAGATGCTGGACAGAGGGATGAGTCACATCTGGGGTGAGACAGAGCAGAACTGCTTGAGATTTCATCATGCTACTCTCTCAGAATGGCATGCGACGTTGAACTCATGAATTGTTCATTTCTAGAAATTTGCATTCAATATTTTTGGCACAGGTGCAGGTAACTGAAACCATGCAAAGCGAAACTGCAGATAAGGGGGCTGCCACATTGCTAAAGTTGAAGAGGGGCGTGCCCTCAAGAAGTCCCCGCTCTTGTCACCGGGACATTTATAACAGCAAAATCCAAAATGAAACAAAACAGAAACAACCTTCCACAATGTCCTTCCACAGTAAGAACTGTTTCAGGAAAATATCATCTCCAGATGCTAAATTTAGGGGCAGAAGTATGAAGAACAGCAGGGAAGTCTCAGGGGATTTCCCCATAAGTCACGAGTGACAGAAATAACTGCTGCGGCCTGAATGCGTGTATCCCTCGAACTTCACGTGTTGAAACTCAAATCCCCGGTATGCTGCTATTTGGAGGCAGGGCCTTTGGGAGGTGATCAGGTCTTGAGGGTGGAGCCCTCATGACTGGGATTGGTGCCCTGATAAGAGATACCAGAGAGCTTGCTTCTTCTCTCTCAGTTCTTCACCATATAAGAACACAATGAGCAGATGGCTATCTGCAAATGAGGAGGAGGGTCCTCACTGGACACTGGACCTGCCTGAGCCTTGATCTTGAACTTCGCAGCCAGACTCTAGAACTCTGAGAAATAAATATTCATTATTTAATCCCTATAGTCTATGGTATTTTGTTATAGTAGCTTAAGCTGACTAAGGCAGGAGCCTGGTAACCTTACAGAAAGATAAAGCTGATAGACACTATCATAACTAAGTGACCAGCAATAGGTCAAACTGACATCGTGTCCCCACAGCATAATAATCCTTGGACTATTTTTATGACTTTATTTTATTTAATTTTTGTAAATCTGAATGTTCTTCAAAATAAAAAGTAAAAAAAAGCACTGAGGATACCTCATGGCTTCTGAGATAAACTTGCCCCAAACAGCATCGTTTGAATCTAATCATGAGAGTGCATCAGTCTAAAACCAGACTGTGGCCCAGTCTGCAAAGCAATGGCTGTGTTTTTTCAAAATGTCAGGGTCAAGAAAGACACAGAAAGATGAAGCTTAGATTAAAGAAGATGAAAGAGACATGACATCTAAATGCAATGTAATCCTTGGATCCTAGGCCAGAGAAAACATAGTAGGTCAATTGGCACCATTTTAATGAGGTCAATGGATTGATTAGATACTATTATGACTCATGTTAATGTCATGACTTTGATCATTATATTAAATGTATGTAAGAGAAGTGCTTTTAGGATATATACCCGAAGTATTTTGAGGTAAGGGCAAAATATATGCAATTTATTCTCAAATGTTTCAGAAAAATGATATGACGTGTGTGTGTGTAATGTTAGAGGGTCAGAGAGAGAAACAGAGAGAGAAAGAAACAGGGGTGGGAGAGAATAATTAATTTTACATGTGATCAAAAGTTAATATTAGGGGAGTTTGCGGGGAGGGTACATGAGGTCCTTTGGACTATTTTTATGACTTTATTTTATTTATTTTTTGTAAATCTGAATGTTCTTCAAAATAAAAAGTAAAAAAAAAGCAAAGCAGGGGAATGCTGAGCACATTCACTTTAGTGCCCACCTCTGGGGAGGAGAGAAGCTTGGGGTGAAGAGGGGCAGACTGAGGTCTGCAGATGTTTCATATACGGTGGTGTCACCTGTATTCTTTAAGGAGAAAACATATAGTCTAGATACCCTTTTATGCATGAAATATTTCATAACTAATATCCAGTATTGGCCACAGGAGCCGGGTACCCAGGGTAATTCAAGTTTACCAGGCTTTGGATGAAGAGATTAGGAAAAGGTTCCTTGAGGAAATGAAGAGTGAGAAGATGTCTGAGGAAGGATGAAAGGCGCTTTCTGGGCTGGGGAAGACCAAATACAAAGGCAGATGGCTCACAGGTACCTGTTGCATTCCAGGCACCTATAGCTCTTTGAGCCAGACAGCAAGAGGGTTTGGGGGTTTGGAACTATTAGATCAAAGATTTTCAGTATTAGCAACTGAGCAATTTAATGTCTCCATATTTCCCCCAGCAAACTAGATAATTCGTTTAAAAAATTAATACACAATTTGTTTTAACTCACTGTTGCTAGAAAAAAAAAATCTTTAGAAATGGTAGAGATGTGAGGAGCTAAAAATTCCAATGAGAAATGATAGGGTGTGCACGTTGAAAAATAAAGAAATCACAGACCTAAAAGGCGATTTTTTTTTCATACTCACATCATCTCATTGAAAGGCAATAATTAAAATGGGTCCTTTAAAAAAGTCTCTGAACCTGTTTTATTTTTTCACAAGCATTGAATCTGAATGCTGGGTTATTATTTCCAAAGCTAGGTAATATTTAAAGCATCCAAGCAAGGAAGAGAAAGATAATGCCATATTATTCCTCTTGCATGCCAATATTTGTACTGTATTTTCCTTTCAAAATGACATGGGATGGATAAAAACATTTAAAAGAACTGTAAAGGTGAACGTACATCTCTCTATTCTGCTCAATAAGAATCAGTTATTCGGTTATAATAAAACACTCTGTAACTGATGGCATGAGACAATAACTAAATAATTACAACAGAAAGTAATTAATGTTTTTAAGACATGCTATGGAAATGCAGAAGCAGAAGATATTGTCTGCCTGTGAATGGTAGCAGGGAATGGTAGCAGGTGAGGGAAAAATTAGTTGGGTCTTGAAAGGCAAGTAGGAATCAAACACAAAAAGAAAGAAAGGGTCCTCTGAGCAGCTGGTAATGTGGCTCACGTGGAAAATGGCCAGAACTTTGAATGGCTTCAGTGTGGAGACAGTTGAAGAAAGAACTTATTAGAAAGTAAGGCCAAAAAGTAGTTTAGAATCAGGGGAGAGTTAACCGTTTGGGGAAGGAATCAAGGATATCAGCAGCATTCAGGAAGACATATATCTTGATCTAAACTGCTCACGAGATAATGTAGGCAAAGTGTGTAAGGTAGATTACTGTGTGTGGAAACCAGAGACAGGAAGGTGACTAGTTAGAAGGCTAAAAAAAAAAAAAAAAAAAAAAACACCCTCAAGGACATTTCAAAAGATGATCTGGAAAAGAACTCATGAGTGGTTTAACTAGATCATTAAGGGCAGGGAGATGTCTGAAATATTTAGGAGGTAGGATTGCCAGCACTTGGAACATGATCTGATGTGGGGTGGCAAGGGATGGAAAGAATTAAGCACGGTTTCAGTTTGAGATTAACTAGATCCACTCAAATATAAAGCTCAAGAAAAAAGGAAAGCAGATTTACGAGGCAAGAATGTGTTAGATATGGATGCTGTTGAATCTGAAGTAACCAAAAGACTGCAGGGTGGAGCATTGATGCATAGAGCTCAGATACGGACAGCAAAGGAGGGACAGAGCTGGAAGGATCAGCGAAGCATAGGTGACAGCCGCATCTGGGAGAGAGGATGAATCACCTAGGGAGGTTTTTCAGTGAAGACAGAAAGAAGAAGGCCCAAAGCTAAACCCGTGGTGAACCCCAACATTAAGTGATCCATTTTCCCTAAGGTGTCCAATGCACTGAAAATTTCTTGAGCAATACTTAATCCAATCTCAAATGCAACCAAAAATATACTCTCTGCTTATTGATGAATCAGACACCATTTTGAACGAAACTGCCTGTGTCAAATGGTTTATTTAGCCACTAGACTAAATGATGAAAGATGGTTTCAATCTATCTTTCTGAGCATGGGTCATCGTGTCCACGCATACACATTGTAGATCTGAAACATGGGGTATTTGGTCCTGCTCACCAGGCTCCTCCATACACAATACTAGAGAGAATATGGAGAAGCATGTTGAGGGGGCTAGATGTGAGATCTTCCATGGATCAAGGCGACTCTCATATAAACACTAATCACAAGGCCCGGTAAGAGACAAGGCCCTAAACAGACCCCAGACAGAGTTCGGATTTCTTTGAATGCCCAGAGCTGGCCCCACCACTGTCTACTGAATCACAGTGGTGCTCTTTCCACAATGCCTGTTCCTAGGCCCATGGACTTAGAAACGAATGAGCAATGATGTCCTTGGCTCTGTGACAACTATGACAATGAACATGAATATAGCTTTAAAAACTCTTAGGCATTTTATCATTGGACCCTCACAAGAATTTGGCATTTCTTTATTTTACAGAGAGAAAAGTCAAGGTTTGTTAACTTAATCAAGACCACACAAATAGAAAGGCTCCGGTTTTGAAATTGAACTCCGGTCTCCCATAAAAGACTGTTTTCTCTTTGTATTAGGATCAGAAAATCATGCTTAGAGAGAATTTACTTCTTTGAATAATCCTTCTAAGTGTTGCTGTGGTAGGCTCCTCAAAGATGTCCACATGCTAATCCCCAGAACCTGAGAATATGCTAACTTTTATGCAAAAGGGGGCTTTTCGAATGTGACTAAGGTTAAGAATGGTGAGAAAGAGAGATTATCCTGGATGATCCAGGTAACTCAATCCAGTAACATGAGGCCTGAACAACGGAAGAGAAAGGCAGAAGAATGATTTAGATGGGACTCATGAAGGACTTGGCCCACCATTGCTGACTTAGAGGATGGAGGAAGGGGGTCATGACCGAGGAACGTGGTGGCCCCCTAGAAGCTGGCATGGCCCTCTGTCTACACCCAGCAGGAAAACGGGAAACTTGGCTCTAAAGTCACAAAAAACCCAATTCTACCAGCAACCAAACTAATCAGGACACAGATGTTCCCCTTGAGCCTGCTGGAAGAGACACAGCCCTGCGACACCTTGATTTTAGCTTGGTGAGACCACTACTGAACTTCTCACCTACACTAAGGTGGCATAACACAATTGTGTTGTTTAAGCCACTACGTTTCTAATATATCTATACCTATCTATATCTAGCTATATCTATCTATCTATCTATCTATCTATCTATCTATCTATCTATCTATCTATCTATCAATCTATCTATCTATCTAATCTATCATCTATCTATACAGATAGATACATATAGATATAGATATACAGATATACTTATGGCAGCAATAACAATCTAGTGATGGTGTTGGTATCCCTACAAAGTCACAGGGTTCCAGAGTCGGTTAAGTTCTTATCACTCTTTAGGGCACTGAGAGGTCACAGGCTATCATTCAGATTACTAGAGGTGACAGCAGAAGGTATCAATTTATAGCAATGACACAAGACCTGGGGCACCGCTGCACCTTTCCCTTTCCCTGCACTCACAAGCCAGAGGCTCACCTTTCAACCTGCTTCTAGCCATAGGTCACAGAGTCTCAGCAAACGATGGAGCATACTGACCTCACAGGCTCAAGAATTAAACCTCGCATGTACGCTCAGGTTAAGTGTGTGTGTATCTATTGAGTTTCAAACTTTATCACTTTTACTGGAGTGTTTCATGGAAATATAAGTAAATTCTAGATTTTAAATTTCTTATACTAAATTGTACTTTTCACAGCAGATGGGGCACTGGGTTGAAGGGGAAAAGGCACCGGGTTCAAGGTCATCCATGGCCTTACTCCCTGACCTTGACCGTATCCACCTAACCCTCCTGGTGACTCAGCTTCCTTATCAATTTGAAACTAAGTTTTCCTTCATTTTTAAATGTTTGTGATTATAGAATACCAGGATATGTAGTACAAATTCTTTTTTCTCATTTACAAGATATATTTCATGTGGAATTGGTATACACAAGTGCCAGACGAATGATTGTGAAGCATAATATTTAGCTTGAATCACTTAATACGTGAACAAGCTAAACATTCAAAATTAGCTTAAACTTGTGTCAAAGAATATTTTTGTGAACAGACAAATGTTTCAAATAAACACAGAAAAAGTTTTTACCAGTAGGTGGTATGATTATGGGTGATCACTAGTTTTTTTCCTTCATTTTTATGTGTATTTTGAGTTATTAATTTAATAAAAGCCACACAAGTTTAAAAGTGTGGATAGAAAAAGAGACTATTAAATGAAAATAGAACTTAAAAAAAAAAACAATAACACATAGAGCAGAGTTACTACAATACTCTAAAATGATGTCAGGAAAACTCTCTAACCTAAACAAAAGAAGCTGAGTTTTTAAGAACGAAAAGAACTCTCACATTCACTGATAAAATTATGTAGCTCTGGTGAGTTATTATGGGCTTTCTTGAAAATGTAAACTGTTTTTCATCATTGAACTAGGAACAGACTGTTGTTAAAACTCTGTGGCCCACACGTCTCTAATTTTAATCAATCATTTTCTGTACCCTGCTCAGCTTTATTCTGCCACAGCCTCGTGTCTGCTAACAGCATCAGTGGGAATGACAGTAACAGCCCTTGCCAAGCAGAGAGCACTGTGTGGGCCAACCAGGACCCTCCAGGGGAAGGAGCTGGTCTTGGAATGATGAAAACACTTATTAGGCTAAATCTTGTTTATTCAAGAATATACATTCATGCAAACCTTTGACTAGCCTTTTGTGGGAATCTTGAACTCAATTCTGTTCTGTTTACCTCAATTCAATTTGTGTTGTACCTAGCAGTTACTATACGCTGGTACTTTATCACCAGAGTATTTCTTCTCAAACATACCTAAAAACTTATTTACTGTAAACAAGGCATGTAGATTGCCTAACCCGTACTGTCATCTCCAAGGGTGACATTCTCTCTTACATTGAACAAGCATTTGGTGAACACTTATGATGCACCAGACACATTTCTGCCTTGGGACTATGACATAATCACCATGGTGCCTGTCCTTGAGGGTCTCTCGGGGTATCGGAAATGGGAAGGCAAAACCACACTTCATCCTCCTGGCCCAGGAGAGGCAACAGGGACAGGTGGCATATGAATTGTGGTGAAGTACATTGGAGATCAAACTAGCCACTGATCAAGCCATGAAAAATGATCTCTGGTACCACAAGCCTCCCATGTCTATGCCCTTTGATCTTACTATATCAGGGCTTTTCCCAAGGTACACCTGCTGGAGAACAGACCTACACTTTGGCATGGATTTAAGGAAATGGCCGTGTATTTAAGGTTGATTTGTAGCCGCTTAATGAAATACTCTGGCCCTTGATAGGGATCATGTTGCTAGGAGACAGATATGGGAAGGAAGATTCTGCTCCCTTCTTAACACCTCCAGAATCACACCAGGGCAGGGACAGATTGTACTACCTTTTTTTGCATGTGAGAAGGTGATAGAGACAGAGATGAAACCAGAAGAGAGGTTCTTGCTGTTTTTTGATGGTGGAGAGAAGGCGTGGAGCTTGCAGGACAGCTCGGCCTCTCGCCTATGTTCCCATCCTGTGGGTGCTGAGAGGCGCTTGGCACAAATGTTATCCCAGACAGCCGTGACTACAAATGTTGGGCATGGGAACTGGCAAGCTTGCTCTCGAAGGCAGATGGGTCTTACTGTTCTCAGCAGGAAAAGAAGGAGGGAAATGAGATGGCGTGCTTGCCTCGGAGCCTCCGCCATGTTGGAAGTACCTGTCTTGCCCACCTTTGTCACTGCTGGCTGTCCTGTTGCCAGTTCTCATGCCACTAGCCCCACCCTTGAAGTATGTAAACAGCCATTCCCTTCATTGCATCCTCAAATAACCACTTTATACCGCCATTTTTATCACTGAAATATAAATTTGGTTGTAGATCATTTGGACCAATTCTTCCAGCTGCTAAAATCAGATATCTTAATCAATAATGGTGTTATTAAAGTGAAAAAATAAATTAATACTTTATGAAAACCTCTCTAACAGAGTAATAACTCCCTAGATTTTTAAGACTAAAGCATCTTTAAAGGTGATGGTGTCCAACCTTCTTGTTTTAGAGACAAGGCAACTAAAACCCAAAAGATACTTGGCCAAGGTCACACAGCCTAGAAACCATGGTTTCCTAATGATAAAAGATACATTTTTCAGATTGATTGGCTAAACAATCACATACTGATTTTCACTTCAAAATATGAAAGTTAATGGATGAACCTTTCCTGTTAGCACTCAGAAAG
Organism: Macroglossus sobrinus; assembly: GCA_004027375.1. NCBI lineage: Eukaryota > Metazoa > Chordata > Mammalia > Chiroptera > Pteropodidae > Macroglossus > Macroglossus sobrinus. The sequence continues at coordinate 237,276 of PVKZ01001034.1, read as the reverse complement.
ATCCTGAAAGGATTTGATCTGTGCATTTTGGTATGCCAATAAATTTTATTACTAGCGGTGACACATACAGAAATAAAAATTTATAGCCATGTACATAGATATGCTTTAAAGCAAAATGAAATACTCTTCCTTTGAAGATAAAATCCTCCTTTGAATAAATGTCTGATTTTTAAATAAATGTAAAAAACATAAAAAGCAAATGACTTTAAAGGTTAGTTCTCCACATTTAAATTTTCTTCTTCAAAAAAGTTACTGAGCTTCAGCATAACTTTCATGTCTGTGAAGGTTATACAGCTACAGTCAATTTCCATTTTCTCATTCTAAAGAGCTGTGACAAAGGAAATGTTAAGACCTAAGCAAATAAACACTGGGTGTCCAAAAAATAATTTCGCTATCATATTTCATTGAGTAGTAAATTTTGTTTTTGTTTGCGTGTTTGTCAAGGCAAATGTTCATGTCTGTGTTTTTTTGTTTTGTTTTGTTTTTTATAGAACATATGGATTTGAAAGGCCAAAAGTCACTGGGCATTTTGACAGCCTTAATTAATCACTTAAATTGGTAAATTACGAAAATAATTTTATGAAGAAAAGCTCATTGAACTGATCTGTAGCGGTGTCATCTTTTCAAATAGACACTCTCCCTCCCCAACCCCATTGTTAAACTCTGCCATTCTGGTGTTCAACTTAAATTAAAAAGCTGCCAAGCTTCTCAAATTCTACATGTCAGAAGTGGAAGAATGCTGAAATTCAATTAGAAAAACTGACTATTTTCACATTTAGCAGCACAATTAAAGGAACTTTTGAAAATTTGGGCCCATTAATTCTTCCGGTCTCAGAGGCAGACATTTCCACCTCAATCCACTTGCAAAATATGAACGTTTTCAAGAGCAAGTGTTTTTCTCTATTGCTACTAACTCAGTCACATTCATTAAATTTTATTATTTCTCCATCATTTAATGTAGGTCAACAATGTTGAATCCACAACCACAAGCCTTTCTTTCCAGCCCACTGATACTGCTGCGATAGATGAGGCAAACAAATCTCACTCTAGTGGGGGGAAAAACCCTCTCATTTATAAACATGAACACTAAAATCATGACTCCGAAAGACAATGTGACAGATACAATGCTGCAACCCAACTCCTCCATGCTTATCGTGCCGGAAATGTATTTCTATAGAAGACTCAAATGCTGCCCCTCTCAGTGTTAAAAGGACTCTGTTTTCAAAGCTTAACCCTCTCCGTGCCATCCCTATACTGGGAAATGACAGAGCCCTGAGCAATGGTGTCCAAAGTTCATGCCACTCTCGATATCCCGTGTTGTTGAGATGTCATGAATGAAAAATTGTTAAGCAGAGCAAACGTAGCTATAGCTCTTCTCTCATTAAGACACTCTTTGTAACACGCTCTTCCTGTGGCTGGCATTCTGAGGTTTCCTTTTTTCTCTCTGTTCTCTCACATGGATGCTAACTGCATGTTTAATGAGGCCTGCCTGCCTACTGGACCGGGTCAGCAGTGCAGAGTAGTCCCAGAGAACACAGCCTCTGCAGTCGGACTGCCTGGATGCGACTCCTGGATTCATCACCGACTAGTCATTTGATCTGGGACAAATTCCTGATCTCTAAGCATCTCTTTCTTCAGCTATAAAATAGGAAAACAGTGCTTTGCCATGAAGTTGTTGCAGGGATCCAAAGAGATTGGACAGGTAATGCACCTGACACATAGGACATGTTCAATGTCTTTCTGCATGACTGCATTACCACCACTTACCAAGTCAACTGTGAAGATGACTCAAGGAACATCATTTTCAGATACTGACAGCCTGGAAACGTTTCAGTCACAATTCCTCTTAATCTCTCATTGATGTGCATTCAGCCCACTCTTGACTTTCCTTAAGCACTTCATACGCAGTGAGAAGGGAGGCTTTCCCATCTCATTTTCAAATAGTAAATATAGTATAAAAGTGGAGAAACAGACAAGTTTCCTGCTCTCAATGGCACTTATATTGAAGGCAAGAAGGTTGGAAAAGAGAAACAAGAAATCAAACAAGTAAAAAGATCACTTTAGTAGGGGTAAGAGGTTTGAGGAAAATGAATCAGAGAAATGGGACAGAGAAGGTCACAGCAGAGGGAGGCTGGGGAAAACACATCAGTTTGGTGGTCCAGGTGGACCTTCCTGAGGAGATGACATTAAAGAACCCAAGAAATAAGGAAGAGAGCCCCCGAGAACTCTGGGTCAGAGAAATGGCAAATGCAAGAACTCAATCATCTAATCCCCTAATTTTCCCAATCAGGAAACTGAGACTCCAAAAGAGAAGTGACTTAGAAAAAAAATCACAGGGCCAAGGCTGGAATTCTGTTCTCCAGACTCATAGGCTCTGACACTTCCTATACCAACTCCCATTTACTAAATTCCCATGTGGTCAAATCATTCAAAGTGCATGAGGACACTTGGCCTTGGATAGTCAAGGAGAAGCATCACAACATAAGGGCAAGCCAAGGTCTTTAACTCCATGAAATCCCATCCTTAAGACATTCAAATGTGAACAAGGAGTATAAGAGGGAAAAAATTGTTCATGATTATCTGATTCTAGCGATCAGATTTTCTGACGTAATGAATTATTTTCAAATCACTAGGGTTTTAACATAATAAAACATAAATCTTATAAAGCAACAAAGAATCATCATTGTATATCTTTCATGAGTTGGAGAGATTTTGCTTTAAAATTTTCTTCTAGTGGGATAACATAGGCCTCATCCTGAAACATCCTTGGGGCTATGACCCAGGGTGAGAATTTCTGCAGATTCAGATTGCAATTATTTCATGTACGTTATGAATTTTTTTTTCTTAACCTAGAAGCTTAATTTAAGTTCACACACTATATAGTTAAGGTGCTAGATGAAGGAGAAAATATAACAGAAATGAGAAAGGGACTTCCCTAAAATTACTTAGCAATGAAGCAATAACATTTTCATTTTCAGTTGGTCTAAATGTTATTTTTGTCTCAAGGGACTCTTTCAAAGAATTGCAGAATAAACCACATTACATTGAACCCACATACAATAGCCTTCGGTGAAAACGGACTGCAAAAATATGGTTAAAGTTGCAGCTTATTTTTGCATTTCTCAAATTTTAATGTGTTTAGGGATCACTGGAGGATCTTGTTAAAATGCACATCCTGATCCAGTAAGGGTCTGTCACTGCATTATGTTGCCTTTTATAAAAAAAAAAAAATCACAGAAAATTCTCTTGTCTTGGGTCTCTGTGCAGTTAAAACTAGACATGTCTAGAGTAAATTATTTTCTTTAACCTCATGGACCTCTTAATCTCATCGCTGATCAAGTTTTCCTCTTTGACTTGTCCACTAGGAAGTACCTTTAGCAAGACTAAAGGATTTAATGGTTATGTGGGTTATTTATTAATGCCACTACAGCAACCTTCTCCTGACGATGTCTAACTTCCCTAATACTGCTTTTGTTGTTGTTGTTGTTGTTTTTTACCCCCTTCCTTACTAGATTTTTGTTGGTTTTTGTTTACATGCATCTTTGTAAGACACTTAGAATTACTCCTTTGGATAAAATAGCATGTGAATAAAAGGATCCCAACATAACTCAGTTAAATGAGCATGTGTGTTCAAGGACACACAATACACTGGAACACTTCAGCTACTTGTTGGAGCGGGGTGAGGTGACTGAGCCTGGAGAGAGAGCGAGTCCTAGAAGAAAAGTGAACTCGAAAAGAATTAACCCTGCCCTCTTTCAGCATTTGCTTCTGGCTTTGCCAGAAGGATGGCATGGGGATGGCTGAGTAACTACACTTTAAGGACATAACAACTGAGCTCCCTGCTGGCCTGGAAATGTCTATTATTATTACTGGTGAGTAGAATAGGCTCTGCTGTGGCTCCCAACCTTAGTGGAATACTGATGTGAACACTGATGAGCGCTCGTTGCTAGGTAGGGCTACTGGTCAGCAGGCAACATCAACCAAAGTCAGTCATGTCTTCCAATTAAGAGATGCTTTTGGATGCTGCTACGAAAGTGGAAAGTAGCCCTCTGCTAGTTACTATTCAGGATACAAAAGAGGTACCACATCAGTCCCTTCACATAGAGTAAGCTATTTAATCTTATGAGTCTCAACGGCCTCCTCTGTAATTTGCAACAATAGTAAATTCCTCTTAAGATTGCTCTGAGAATTAAACACTGAACACATGCCGGGCACTTTGTAGAGACTCAAAAAATGGTTTTACGTAATCCATTTATTATTGTTCTTTTCCTATGCTAGTCCTTAGAGGAAATGGTGAAGAAAAAGAGCCAAAAACCAGAATGTGTGCTTGTTCCTTCATTTTTTGACCTTTCTAGAAGTTTTCTAAATCTCACTGTTGTTACCATTTATTTTTTAAGTTATTTCTGCAATGCCCTTGAGAAGTCAAAAACATTAGTTGATAACTTCGATCTTATAAACTGAGCTTGTGTTGACTTCTTCACCAGGCAAGGGACTTTTCCTCATATGAAAACAGAAACGTGCGATTTTTGCTAAAGCATAAAAACCCTTGTTATGAAAATCTCCATCCAAAACAAAACAACAAAAACATCATAAAGTCTGCGCTATGAATGTCAAACAAACAGGCTTTTCCTCTGCATGTTGCTTTTAACTCAAAACACTGACTGGAAAACAAGTGTTTTATTTTCATTTGATTCACTTTTTGTGTCTTTTCACTAACTCTTACCCCAGCATATAACTTTTTGGAAACTCTATTATCTCCCACTCATTTTTTAAAAACCCCTCCTACTCTTGACTATTCAAAGGCCACACAGTTCAGAGGGGAAAATTCTTCCTTCTAGGAATTCCTTCTGCTCTTGAAAACATGTTTATATATTCATGACTTCTCAACCAAAGGTCTTTGTTCTGCCAAAGATTCTGCTCCTTATTTAAGACTCCCTCAAATCTAACAAGTGGTATCCCTGAAGAACAGTAGAGGTTAGGAAATGTCAAATCAAAGTGGGGAGATGGTATTTTTGTGATTAATGAAGTCAATACTGTCTTCTCGTGACACTTACCCTCCCTGCGTGGGTGGGGAGGAGAAAACATAAGTACAGTCACTTTTGGCAGGATGTTTCCTCTTTAAAAGAAGTTAATAAAGTTAGATACAATTCGAAAAATGAGTTGCAGAGGACTCACAACAGAGTAAATATCTTCCATGTGTTAAAGAGTACATGGAAATAACGTGGTATGTTCTGATCTAAGAGATAAGAGGCTTTAGGCAAAAACTGACCAAATGATGATTTAGTCTTTGGTAAATTTCTACCTGACTTTGTGCTTTCTTTCCAGAACCTGGCCCTGGTCAGCTCCCACCCTCTCTGTTACCCTAGAGTCTGCCATTACTCTCAGTCATCCAATCACATTCGTAGATAAAACTCCATTTCTCTTGAAGCGACGGATCTGATGTGCTAACAAAAAGTAATCTAAACTTTCAAAAAAAGATTTTGCTTTTAGAATGCTACTGTCAAATATAATACATATTCACACAAATGTACAAGTCCTAGGTTTATAGTTTCATGAAATGTAGAAAGCTATCTAAATGAACTGATTTGTGCAAAAGTACAAATACACTCCATACATTTTACAAGAAAGGTTTCTTATCCAAAAAAAAAAAAGAAAGAAAAGAAAGAAAAAGAAAAAATAAGAACCTCTAATTAGTAGCATTACAACTTTGAGGCCAATGTGATATATATAGTTAATCACAGTAGTATAGAGCTGAAGTCCTGATGTGAGAGAAAGAAATGTTTCTAACCATTTTTAACCTGAGATCTTGCTCTAGAGAAGCTTGTTCTCTGCGACCACCACGAATGGGATGTCAGGAAATCACTTAAACTTCACTTGATCTTGAGACTGCCCTTTGCATAAGTTGTGATTCTTTTATTTTCTATAAAAAGAAATTTAGGATAACTAAGGAGCAAATATTTTCTTTTCAAAGTAAATGGCTTTTGTTCATAATTGTTCTTTATGATTGTTGCTTTTTTCTTTTTTAACATCATTAAGATATCTTTCACATATAAAAATTATATAAAGAATAATAAAGTGTACAACTTGATGTTTTGATATATGTATACATTGTGAAAAGATCACCTCCAATCAAGTTAAATAACTCAGCCTTTACACAGTTACTACTGTGTGTGTGTGGGGGGGGGGCACAAATATTTAATTAAAAATGTATCCTCTTAGAAAATTTCCAATATACAATAGAGTATTGTTGACTATTGTCACCATGCCACACATTGGATCTCCTGAACTCATTCATCTTGCATAACTGGAAGTTTGTATCCTTTAACCTATATATCCTTTTCTTGCTCACCCCACCCCACCCCATTCCAGCAATTCTACTCTTTGGTTACAAGAGTTTTGCCATTTATATTCCACATGTAAGTGAGCTCATGCAGTATTTGTTTTCCTGTGTCTGACTTGTTTCACTTAGCATAATTTCGTCCAGGTTCATCCACATGGTTGCAAATGGAAGGATTTCCTTCTTTTTAAAGGTTGAATCATATATACATACACACACACACACACACACACACACACACACACAGACACACACATATACACACATATATATAAATATGTGTACATATATGCATATGTATAACATATATGTATTATATATAATATATATAATATAAAATATATATATTCTATATAATATATAATATAAAATATATATATTCTATATTATATACATATATATTATAAAATATATATATTCAATATTATATACATATATATATATATATATATATATATATATATATAGAGAGAGAGAGAGAGAGAGAGAGAGAGAGAGAGAGAGAGACACACACACACCCACCTTTTCTTTACCCATTCAGCCCTTGACACACATTAAGCCTACTGCCATCTTGGGTTAAAATTGAAATCAAATTTGCTTTACCAACTACCTCCACTTTTTTCAGCAACTGCCCTAAAGTTGTCCCCTAGTCAGTGCCCTCACTCGGCATCACTTTGCTCTGTGCTCTCCATCATCCAAACACATTTTAAAGCATATTCCTGTCCTGTATGTATGTGTATGTAAGAGAGAGAGAGACGGACAGAGATAGAGATAGAGGTCTCTCTCATCCTGAGTTGAAACTACCTTATTAATATATCTCATCCATTTTTGTTGGATAGAGCAGCGTTCAAATGTTACGACAACTTTTTTCTATAACATTCTGGTGGATTATGGTCCCTAAAACAGGGATTTCAGGAAGGACAGTGTATGAATCTAGCAGTGAGACAGCTTTTTCTCAGCAGAACCTTACAGCATCTCTCAAGTATTTGAGATGCTTGCTCCAATACACACAATTCTACGTGTCTTGCCAGTACTGAAGTGGGCTACCCATAATCTTCCCCCATCCTATTAATTTTCTCCCTTGACAACCAGGATTTGAGGACTTGAAGTAACGAACATAAAGAGTCTTAAGGGATTGGATCAACTTAAGCTAAGATTAGCCTCCACCTTACAGTCCAATTACAAGGTTTTAGGTTCGAAAGAGATGCTCTGCCATAGAGAATCCCACTGCGTTTGGGTGCCAACTCCGAGAACTCATCACCTTCCTGTTTCCTGTCAAGAGTTAGTTAACCAAGAGGACAGGATGCAAAGCATGTCTTCTGGCTGCCAAAATCACTGCCAAAACTGCCTGACTAGATGTGAAAGATCCCATGAAATAGCTTGGCAAAGCTAGTTCAGGAGTGTTGGCCAAGGTGCTGAAGTGAGGGGAGGAAGGCAGGAACATCTTTGCCCGTGAATCGTCCCCTCCCCCAACTGTTAAGATATGGAGCTTATTCATTTTGACAAGACACCCTCGGATTTCAAATCGGACATAAATTAGAGAAAGTAATGTATCTGTGTGTAGAAAGGTATCCAGGATACATATTCTTTATAGGAATTCTAGTACTACAAAAACACTTAAAAACCAAACAACACTTAGAGCCATCTATTCCAGTGGAATGCTACTTATTTTTTCTGCCCTTTACCAGATCGTTACTGATATTCAGTAAAATGAAACAATTGCAAAATAAAAGTATTGAAGAGCAAATGACAGAAAACGACAAACCCACAATTCTGAATGATCATTCGAAAGTAAAAATTACTTTTCTGCTAGCCTAGGGATTTTATTATCTCCCCTTTTACTCAAACTGAACCTTTTATGCAAATGCTCTTTTGGCGTCTTGTTCTTCCTGTCTTGTAAGCTTGCTGGCTGATATCAGAACCATGGGCAGCCCAGGCACAGGGCTGGACAACAGCTGAATCACCTCTGAGTAACAGCAGCCTGCAGCCAGTGGTAGGCGAAAAAGGCAGCACCCTAGTCACCAAGGCATTTCACAATGCAGTCACCCCCCCCCCCCCCCCCCCCCCCCC